>JAZHYW010013874.1:0-68056 GCA_037355805.1 Ixodes ricinus | reverse complement strand
GGCAAGAGCGGTCCGTTTCAGCCTCGATCTTTTAATCGAACTGCCCGCTCCAGCTCGCGCTGGAGCGAGCCCCACCGCCAGCGCCCCGATAAAGACGGTCATCGTCGTCTTCTTCTGCAACACTATATATATATATATATATATATATATATATATATATATATATATATATATATATATATATATATATATATATGTATATTGTTTTTTTTTTAGGGGCGAAGTTTTTTGGGGGTTAGCCATGTTCAGTGTGTCCATCCGCCGTAGGCCGGCGTCGGGTGCTCGTGCTTCTGCTCGTGAGATCACGTGCTCGTGTAGGGCAAAAAGAAAAAAAAGATGATAAAAAAATTATTAAAAAAGAAAAAAGAAGAAAAAAAAAGATTAGGGGTTCTGAGGTGCCATCCCCATCTGTCTGCTTAAATAAAGAAAAAAGAAGAAAACCACACATTCTCCTACTGCCATGAATGGAAAGGACCGAAAAGCTCTAGAGTGCCTTCATACACACGCGCGCTTTCGCTTGAGTGGTGACATCTCATCCATTTTTACGCCCAATCGTTTTTTATGCATCTTTGAAGTACGCGCAATCCGGTGTCAATCAGCTCGAGCGCGTAGCTTTGGCTAATGCAGAGACGCCATTTTAGCGCCCAAGTCACGCACCGAGTGCGCGAGAGCGTCACGCGCTGAACATTCAGTGCAACAATGGATGTCTTCACCCTGAGACAGACAGACATGTAGGCACCCTAGAAAGGCTCGGCATGCAGCGCCTCAGCGTCTACGTAGACAGCAAGCTGCTCCGAGACCAGGGCGCGAGAAGCTGCTGCACAGCGTCAAAAACGCCAAGCGGACCCGGAGTTGAGAGCTTCGGGAAGTGGCGGCAAAGCGTCAACGCCGATAGCAAGCAGCAATACCTATGACCAAAATCAGTATCATCAGCACCACCCGAGCTTCGCCCTCAATCAACATCATTCACCACGTGGAGATGCGTGGCCATTTGGGGGGGGCATTGCATTTTGTTTGATTGCAGCAAGTGGATTTATTGCCCTGATTGATTGTATTAAATGGTTCAAATCCAGAACTCGTGACTACTTTTATAATTTAATTAGCCAAGAAAACGAAAGTAAATAAAATTCCTTCAGCACAAACTCACCGGTCGTGGAGCGTGCCTTCGTAGAAAGCGTCAACTCTGCGCGGCTGCAAACTTTCATATTCTGCCACGTTTATTTTTTTTAATTTGTGACATTGTGCGTTGCGTTGATGGATGTTGCGAGTTCAGCACAGATGCGATATCCTGCCATGCTTTTTTCTTTTAGCAATGTTTGTAATCTTGTTGTTAAATTTGTTCTTAATTAGGGGTTGCGTTTCTCGATTTCGTACACCAATAGAAATTTTTCATCTACAAACCAAGTTGCATTCTTTAACTTGGAAGGGATCCGCAATGAACCGGCGACATCCATGTCTGCGTGCAGCAAACGCAGACGGTCGTCTGCTAACTTAATGCTTGAAAAATAATTATCAACTTTGATTGCAAATGGTACCAAAAGAAAAGACGTCCAGTGCAATTTTTCTCTTTAAAAGTTTGGCATCTAAGGACGCGCAGGCATTTCTGTAGGCACGTTCTTCGGCGTACGCGGTTCCCGAATTTGCTCTATGTCACTGTAGGGTGATGGTTCTGTACCTCAGCGTTCAAAAACTCCGTCCTGGGCGGTCTTGGTGCCGGACTCACGTCCGGACTTGGATAAGACCGCGGCGGACTTGTCTTGGTCTCAGCCGAGACCGCTCGGCGCCAGAGTCAAGACTTGAGTCAAGACTGCGACGCGTTCTTTCTAGCAAGAGGCCCCGGAGGGAGAGAGAAAGAGAGAGAGAGGGAGACAATAAAGCTAGCGACCCAAGCGGTCGCCTCACAGCCAAGTAGAGGACTGAACCATAATGCTCACCGATGCCACAAGATCACCACCAACAGGAACCAAACAAGACATATGTCGAAGGTGCACCATTAAGCCAGCGACCCAAGCAGTCGCCTCAGAGCCAAGCAGAAGACTGAATAATAATCCTCGCCGACGCCACAAGACCACCATCGACAGTAACCAAACCAGAAATATGTCGAAGGAAAATTCGCTCGAGAGACCGGAGCAGCGACCATGGGAAGATAGCATTATCTGGCGTTCGGCTCCATACGCTAATCACACCACACACTCTCGCACAACACACCCCCATCCCACGTACAGCCAAGCGTTGTAACAAGCGCGCGTCGCTCCCCTCGCGGACAATATTGTCAAGGCTGGGCAGGCAGGCCTTCAGCCATACACAACTTGGCCACACACCCCGCCACTCACGCTCCCCACACTCCCCAGCACCACTCCAAACACTGAACCCATCTTTCCCGAATTGCAACAAATCAAAGCCACCATGATCCACATACAAAACAATATAAGTCAGCTACTGGAAACCACGGAGGATCGCGGTGCACTCATGCAAAGCCTCGCGGAACAAGTTGCTCGCCTCACTCGACGAATCGAACAGTTCGATGCGATCCTAGCCAACGTTCAGGCAACTCTCGCTAAGAACGAAATGGTTCTACGAAAACGCCCACCCCCGACATCCCCCAACACTCCGGAGAGCCCAAACAGGATCGTCGTTTCCGAGGCAGCGGCCAGCACCGCACTCTCACACGATGGCTAAGCAACCTACACCCACGCAACACAGCTGCTTACACCTACATCCCAGACAAAACAAACCACTATCTGGCAATGTAACTGTCGAGGCCTAAAACGCAAAGAAAAAAGGAATCCTCATATACCAAATTCAAAATGCTGCACTTAGCTGGACGTCATACTCCTACAAGAAACAAACGGGTCGATAACTCTCTCAGGCTATCAGCTCTTTGCGCAACCCGGCCTTATCCGACGTGACAAAACCTCACCCACCGGCACCACTACCCCCCCCCCCCCCCCGGCCCCCTCGTGGCCAAGTACGTCGCTGATCATGGAGCTGCCGTGCAGATCGACACGTCCCAGATTAATACAACAACACAGGAACACGTCACTGTTCAATGCCGCCTGGGTACAAACTCCAAGGACACAGTAATTACAAACACTTATTGGCTTACGATAAGGAAAGATGGACATTAAAGATAAACAGACAAGACAGGCTTTCGAAAGCCTGTCTTGTCTGTTTGTCTTCAATGTCCCTCTTTCCTTATCGTAAATTAGAAACCAATACGCTCAACCATCTACTTATTAGCTGCCTGGTCACCACAACGCATCTCTGAGCTGGCTGTCGAAGCATGTCGCCGCATACGGGGGCCACCCCTGGTCGTGGCCGGTGACTTCAACAGCCACAACACCGCATAGGACAACATACACACAACACCCAACGGGCGAGAACTCGAGGTCTTCATGTCCGACAGCCGGTTATCTCTTCTGAACGACACCGCACTACGTACAAGGATAAGAAACAGTGTCGAGCACGACACTTATTCGGATAACTTGGTACAGAGGAATCCCTCCAGCGTCGTGGGAGAACTCCTTGGAGACGTTGGGCAGTGACCACTGCATACTACAGACTACCCTAACATTTGCCAGGGTCCGCAGCACGCCGAACCGGGGCCCCGCACCAAGATCACAAAATGGACCCGAGTTCTAGAAGAACTAGAATCCACCCCCGGCACCTGCCATACTTTCCGCCTGGAGAGAGGCAGTACACGACGCGCACAACAAGCACACACAAACGATAGCCCGCGGCATGGACCGTCCATACGTGGACTCTCACTTAGTCAACCTTTGGGACAAACGTCACAGTATGTTTCAGAAATGGCGGAAAAACAAGACCAATCAACGACTAAAAAAAGTCATTCAAACCATAGCCGAGGAAGCGCAGGACCATGCTCACTTACTTGCCACTGAGAACTGGCTACAAATATGCGACCAGCTGAACGGTAAGCTCCACACGTCGCGAGTATGTCAACTCCTGCGTACCCTACTAGGACAATCCAAACCGAGACACACTATGACGAAATTACGATTGCACACCAACAAGACACAGAACGATCTCGGCAATGACATTCAGCAACTATTCTACCCACAAAAAACCCACTCTCTTTCACTTCCCTTTACTCCCCCCCCCCCGCCCCCGAAATACTCGAGGATCAAACCAGAGGGATCAACTCTCCTTTTACTATGAGCGAACTAGTATCGGCTCTCCATAAACTAAAAAGAAACACCACCCCCGGCATGGGCAAGATCACTTACGCGATGCTCCGAAACCTTCCGGTAACTTACTTGGACTCCCTCCTTCACCATATTAACGAGGCATGGGACACAGGAAGTCTTCAACAGGAATGGAAGGAGGCGCTCGTGATCCTCATATTCAAACCAGACAAAACACCCGATAACATCATTAATCTCCGATCTATCTACCTCACATCGTGTACAGGTGAACTGATGGAGAAGGTGGCCCTACATCGAATAGAATGACATCTAGACAACTCCACCGTACTATGCTACACTATGACTGGATTCCGCAAGCACGTGTGCACACAGGACACCATGATGTGCATACACGAAGATATCTATAAATAACCCAGCACATCGCAACTACGCACGATAGCGGAGACAGACTTCCACAAAGCATTTGACAAAGTCTCACGCCGCGCCATTTGGGGTAACCCCATTGACACGAGGCCTGTAATGTACAGTTAGATAGCAGCCTTCCTGCCGAACCGCACGATACAGATACAAGTCGATGACTACACTTCCCCAAAATGCACACTCACCGCGGGTGTGCCTCATGGAGCCACCCTTTCTCCCATTCTTTTTTTTTAATTTGGCCCTAAAAGACCTTTCGCAGGCTCTGGCAACAATCCCCGACCTACACCACATTCTATACGTGGACGACATGTCGTTGTTACCAATGGCACAGGCAAGAAAGCCGAAACATGCAGAGACCTCACACACCTCCACATAGATGGCGAACCCATTTCACTAAAGCAAACTATTAAAGTTCTCGGGTTTCATCTCTAACAGAATGGGAAAGTCGATGTGTGGATAGGACATATCATACGCCAAATTAACCAGATACATAACATGCTCAGGCGCGTTACCAGACGGAGGCCACAAGGAGCATAAGCTCCGCAAGACCATCGAGGCGTTCGTCTACACAGTAGTCATGTATCACCTCCCATATATTACACTAACTCGGGCCCAAACAAACAAAATTGTGGTGTGTGTATGTTTATACAGCCTAGAGCTTAGTCTTCCTCAACGGGCGACTTGTCTCCCAGCTGTAAATGAGCAATTTAGGCAGTGCAGTACGACCGCTAGCTTGGGGTCTTCAACGTGCACAGCACATCAGTGATCCACGACCGTACGCCGGTACGATGCTCATTCAGATCGAAACGGGCAGGGGTGGGGATCGAACCCAGGATCCCTGGATTCTGCAGCGCGAGCTTTTGCTCCACGTGCTCCGAGCTGGTGTGCGCTAGCTTACTCGGCCACCGATCCCCTCTCGGACCCAAAACAAATAAGCTAGAAACCGCACTAAGGAAATGCCCATGACTGGCCCTAGGAGTCCCTCGATTTGCGCCTGCACATCTAATCAAAGACACTGGTCACTAACTCACTAGATGATCGCATCACTATACACGAACATACACAACACTAACGATTAGTAACATAGCAACAGGGGTGCTAGATTCTCGCCGATCAACCATACGACACATCCAGATGTCCGCACCTCCCACCGCAGACCCCACCCTGGGACTAGCTCCCACGCACAACCGTTCTCCCCATTCCAAAGAACATGTCTCCTGACAACCACCATCCCCGCCGCGAGGCTCATGTCCGCCGGGTACTCTCACGCACCCCATCAGACACAGACGTGTACTACACAGACGCGAGCCACACACCAGGAGCAGAACAGCGGTGATCGGACCCCGATGATCTTTATCCCGTGAACACAAAAAAGTCCCCCCCCTCCCCCCCCCGACGGCCGCAGAAATACCCACCATCGCCGAAGCCATCACAGAACATACCCACTCAACCGCTACAATCCTTTTCCGCACAGATAACCATGGAGCGTGCCGCTGCTTTCGAGACAATGACCTACCTTCCCACATACACTCCATACTACAATGACACATTCACGCACACACGCACCTACATATCAATATAGAATAGTACCGGTTCATCAGGGCCTGGAAGAGAATCTAAGAGCGCACACGATCTCCCGAGCGAATTCTAATCCGGGACCTCTTACCGTCTGGCCCGATCTCTATGACCAGGGTATTGAACCGAACCCGAACCGTGAACCGAAAACCGGAAAAAACCGTTATTTTCGCTCGAACCGGAGTTGAACCGGAGCGAAATAATATTTTTCGCTCCTAGAGCGGAACCGATATGTTTTCCATGCGGTTTTCGGTTCATACGCGAAGTCAGGTCGCGTGAAAAGTGCGTGGCGAAAAACACAGTAAGCCCAAAAAAATAAACCAAAAATGTAAAAAAAAAATCTTATTTTCGCGCAAACCTGGGAAAGCCGTGCGCTTGTTAAGAGACCACGTGTCCAATGTGTTATGTCCCTGATCAGAAAGCTAGGATTGAAGAAACCAGTGCTTGATTGTCGAACGCGGTGGATGTCCACGCTGCATATGCTCACCAGGCTACTTGAACTAGGAGGCTTCGCTGGAGGGTTGCTCTCAAAAGAAGAAAGCTCCAGGTCGACTGAAGACGTAAGGGCGGAAGTCGAAATGCTCGCAGTATCGCTTCGCCCGGCAGAAGTGGCGACGAAGACATTGCAGAAGGAACAGATCACTATAGGAGATTTCTACGGAGCATGGCTGACATATTCCATGGACACTTCCAAGATATCGTCGCCGTTAGCAAAGGCCTTCGTCCAGTCAATGAAAAAGAGGGAGCGACAACTTCTTGACACGGATGTCTTCTGTACAGCACTGTACATGGATCCCCGCTACCGCCTTCTTCTCACCCCTGAGCAAAAGTACCGGGCCACGTTGCATTTGACAAAGACTTGGAGGCGGATCACAGCTCTGCAATGCGAGCAAGATTCTACCCTGTCTTCTGAAACTGCGGCGGCTTCAGAAGATCCGGAAGACGCCCCGGAAGTGCTCCTCAAGGAAAGAAAGGTTGAGGCTGGCGTGCACATTCGAGGTACCAGTAGCCCACTTAATAGCTCTTGTCCTGTATACTTCTTGTTCTTGTCTTTTTTGCGTTATTTTATATGGTTAACTAAGGTGAACCACTTGATATAGCATGGCTCCTGGAAATGCTAGACAAGGAGCCGCGGCTTTCAAGGCACGCTAACGTGTTGCAGTTTTGGAAGGAATGACGGGAACGCCATCCAGAACTCTGCGCATTGGAGCAAGTAGCCCTGGGAGTGCCTGCTACCCAGGTCAGCGTGGAGCGAGCCTTTTCTGCACTGAAGTTCATTCTATCGTCTCAGAGGTGCCGTCTTTCCCCGGATATGCTTGACGACGTCCTGCTTCTTCGGTCGGTTGCCTGACATTGAACTGCGCTTTTACCTACGTCCCGAAATGCCCCAGCACTAGCGCGTTTGTTCCACACAGTAATGTGAGCCTTTGCTTTTTATATGTAACACTTTTATAAAATATGCATAGTTTATCTTTTGCTGTCGTCAAATGTTTTTGTAGCATATGAGTACGAACCGGTTCGAACCGGTTTGAACCTTTATTTTTTCACTCCGGAGTTGAACCGGAGCTGAACCGTTTTCCCTGAACCGGAACGAAAACCGGAACGAAAAACATTTCGGTTCGACACCCTGCCTATGGCCCAAAGAACACCGTAAACAAATGCACAAGAAGCCTACAGCCTTGCTGCTCGAACTCAGGCAACACACCACCCCTTTACACACTCCCTCATTCATATTTAGCCGGCCTGACTCTACCCTTATTAGACGTGCACAAACACAGACCCTCATGACACCACACTACACTCACTCACTTCATCTAAGGACACCCTTGCCGACCAGTCTGCCCACATTGTACCTGCTATCCATCCAATATACACTACATGTGGGACGGCCCCAAACGCCCACACATTACGTAATCTAGTTCGTTCACCCCTCCCTTACCACCACCTCCCTCAGACCTATACAGAGTGGGCGACGCAACTGTTGTCATAACATTACCATTGTGCAACGTCACGGAAATCTACATGCCGTACATGAGCTGAGTCTACTACTGCGGCAGTGTCGCCAAAGCTACGGAACGACATCTAAGATGCATGCTTGGGTTCGAATCGTGTCAAGATGGATAGAAGAAAGTATGGATAGACAAGAAGATAAAAATTGAAGCTTTCAATGTTAGAAAACTTCTATTCACACCATCCATTCGTAGTGAGAATTGACACAAGTAGCTGTCGGCCTTTAGCTCAAGCGCATGTGTTCCTTACTGAAAATTATGCTTTAAGTTTGCTAAGTTTCCCTGCGCTCAGTTCAATCAAAGCTTGTACAGTTTGATTTAGAAGATGTCCGTCCCTCATTTTCCTGTCTTTTCTGCGTGCATTGTTTCCCTCCATTTGATTATAAGAGCAAATATCAGGAATAATTCGTACTTACTTGATAGATTGCAACATTTCTCAGTCACGCAGACGAAATATTTGGTCAGTTACGGCGTTTTTATTTCGAATTCATGGCATTGAAAACAGTGCTAAAACGACTTCGTAGATGTATTAATGTGCACTGTCGGACACTGTTGGCGCGAACGCGGCGTCAGCGCTTTCCAGCATGGGGGATATTTGCGACTCCAGCGAAATCGACGCCGCGTAGCGGCAACGCCGAGAAGCTCAAGAGGAGGTCGCTTCGACTCTGACGTCTGCTACCGCTGCTTGGTTTTCGTAGGCAGCATAGAAACAAACATCGTTTTTAGGAATTATTTTTATAGCTTCCAACGTGTCATTCCTACGCACTGACCAGAAGAAGGTTTTTACCGTCGAAAAATCGCTTTGCTTTTATATGTAACACCGATTTTACGCTGCAGTGTAAGAAATTTATGGTGGTACGCGTGCTGAACGATGAAAACGACCTCCTTTCGTCCGCCATTTTGCCTGACCAACGCGCCCCCTATAGTTCGCTGGAGTCGCGAATACGTGTTAAACGAGCGAAGGATATCTGGAAAACCAAGAGAGACGGCAAGGACTAAGCAGTAACACTGAATCAGTAACTCCATGTGAATGCAGGAAATCGAAATAAACTGAAAGTCACGTAACATAGTCCGATTTGGAATAAATAAGTACTGCTTTATTTTTTTTTATTTATTTATTTTTACTCTGAATATGTGCGTTGACGCTCGTTGAAAATACGGAGAAGCAAAAAGCAAGAGTGCCCGAAGAAAAGCTAGCTGCTCGACATAGTGAATAATAAGACACACCTTTCGTAGCTCATGTACAGGGTGTCACAAAAAAAATTACAGGGTTTTTTTACCCCAAAAATAAACTAAGCATCGCCGAACGGCCATTCTCTGCCCAAAGGTAGCGCTAGAGGTCACAACCAGATGCCAAAGTTTCAGTCCGATCCGATGCCTTAATCAAAAGTTATAAGTGATTTTCTGAAAATTGCAATGGGAAAATGGTGGCCGGCGGAGTTTTTGAATGCATTGGGCTTTATGGCACCAGAAACCGAAAACGGGCAAAAATGGGCTCCTTTTCCCATGGAACTTTTCAGAAAATTCACTTACAACTTTTGAATGAGGTATCGGATCGGGCTGAAACTTTGGCATCTGGTTGTGACCTCTAGCGCTACCTTTGGGCGGAGAGTGAGCGTTCGACGATGCCTAGTTTACTTTTGCGGTAAAAAAGAATGTAATTTCAAACCTGTAATTTTGTTTTTGTGACACCCTGTATATTGCTTACGTTTCGAGTGTTTCTAACCACTCACACGACGGGGTCATTTTTATATAGTGACAGGATTGGCATACCAGCAATATATACGCACCACCGGAATGCTGGAGAACCTTGAAGACACTCTACATTCCTTTTGATGGCCCTATAGAATCGTCGCTCGTTTTGACTTACCTGCTATGGAACAGCGGTTTCGCCCTAAAGTATAGGGTGGTTCAATTAGCCACCACGCTGGATCTAAAATGGACCGTAAAAATCGACGCCTGCGCGTAGCAATCTAAAATTTTCGTCAAAGGTGTATTTCACAGGTCGGTTTTTTCTTGAAAAATTACAAAGCGTAGTTCTCTTTTAGTAAAAAAATAGGGCCAAGAAACTTGCCAGGGTCTACGGCGGGCGGCGACCCAGACGACCAAGTCCAGTAGCGGGGTGTGTTTGGCGTTCGTATTGATAGATGGCGTCGGGAGCAGCGTCCGAAGGTGCAGCCGACCAGCGAAAGATAGCAGACGACACGCAGACGAGATCCGTTGGCAGCAAAAGCGCCGCCGTTATACAGACGCGTTTTTTTTTTGCTTTAAGTTTTGCTTTTATTGTTCGCATTTATTTTTTAACCGAAGGTACATTTCAAAAAGATTATATTCATTTTAATAAACCACGGTGGTGTCGCGAGCCGTCGAGATAAGGAGGTAGCGCCATCTATCAATACGAACGCCAAACACACCCCGCTACTGGACCCCTGTCGTCTGCGTTGCTGCCCGCCGTAGACCCTTGCAAGTTCCTTGGCCTTATTTTTTACAGGAAGAGAACTACGCTTTGTAATTTTAGAAGAAAAAACCGACGTGTGAAATACACCTTTGACGAAAAGTTTAGATTGCTACGTGCAGGCGTCGATTTTTACGGTCCATTTTAGATCGAGCCTGGCGACTTGAGCCACCCTATATAACGAAGTTTAGCATCATTCACCGGTAAAAAAAGATCTAACTAAAGCCATTATTCTTTTACAATGTTAATTAAAGTAAATACCATTCGGTACAACCCCAATAACAAAAGTTACCTATGTTATTTTCCAGCGAAGAGACAAAATACACGCGCGTTTTCCATAGGAATGCACAGGAGCACCGCAAAAGTAGACTGGCTGTTGTCTGCTTCAATTTTTATCAAGGAAGTCGCATAGACACTAGCGCCAGTTGAGCCTCTAGCGTACACTAATTATTTGAATCAAAGCTCGACGTTCTGACATCCCAGCGCGCTCTCGTCTCCTCACCTCTCTGACTTTTTCGGCGCATACTCAAACTCATACATAAACTACACAAACTTCACTGTGGTGATGATAGTTCGACGTTTCACGGAAAAACTGTGGGCACTTGAGAGCAGCGAAAGCTACAAGAGTGAGTTCCGTGCTATGAACAAGCATTCCGAGCGGTGGCCATGAGTTCGTCGAACGAAGTCTCACCGACAGATTGTTTCGTATACCGTGACGTTCCATCGACAGTTCGTTTCATCGAAAGGTTCCTGCGATCGTTTCATCGACACACCTTGTGACGTTTTGTCGAAAGCGTCTGTACGCGCACATAGCCTCTGTCGGCGGCATCGAGATGGGCTCGCGAATTTTTTTAATGCGAATATTAATGCGAATAGCATTCTTTGGATACTTCACGCACTTTTCGCCTATGTATCTATCTATCTATCTATCTGGCTATCTAACCTCTTACGCCGCGGGTCGATAAATAAAAAAAAGACCGGCGCCGGCTGGGATTCGAACCTTTGACCCTTTGATCAGCAGGCAGACGCGCTAACCCAATGCCTACTAGAACTTCAAGGCCTGCGCGTCTCATCCGTGACGTCACGCACCTTGACCGAGTGTTTGGAAAAGCGGCTGCTGCCGACGGCTAGAGTTGCAGCGGGACGCACGTAAAAAAAAGAAAAAGGAATTATGTAGTTTGCGTCAATTGTTTTCTTCGTGTTTTTCGTTTAGTTTGGAAGCCTTGACTAGTTTGCAGAGAATAAAAATAGTTTTTAATGGTAGTTGAAGCCTGAAGACACGGCGTCTCGTAACTTACCTTTAGTGTGCTTTTTCTCATCCTAGCCATCTGGCAGCGGCAACTTTCTGTGGCATAAAGATTAAAAGGTGATACATCACACATTTCGTAACGCACGTCTTTATTTTTGTCCCTGCGTGCACTGATTCACTTCAGAGTCTGCAATTTCTTCAGATGCACTGCAGCTTTTCTAGACCTCAACTGGTCAGTCTTCATTTGCACATAGTTCTTAAGTAATGTGTTGGCGGCTGCCCGCAGGACGTTGCTAAGCACTGTGTCAGGGTGGTGCCCATTGTTGCAGATGTCTAGGTCTTCGTTGTCCAAAAGCAGGTGCTTTGACAAACTTAGGAGTACCTCTCTTTGGTTGCCTTCAGCATGAAAGCGTGTGGCATTTTCTTTCAATGTGAGTTTTTCTAGCACAAGCTGCGTGTGCAGAACAGCGTTGATGACAACCGACTGAGGAAACTTGAGGCCACCTCTCGTGAGGTTTTCAATAAGAACGTTCCTGTCCAGTTCCCTTTCCTCCGTTACAAGGTTCAGCGCACATGCCTCACACGGAAGTTTCTTGAGTGCTGCATGCGCACAAAAGCCTGCTATGTATGTTATAGCTGGCAAACTAGATTCTTTTTCTTTTAAGTCATTTTCTGTTATTTTGATGTTGTAGTCTTTCATCAGTTTGTCTGCATCACATGTCACACCGGATGGCTTGCACAATTCTTGCATTTCTGGGAAAACCAGCGAGTCTTGAAGCCTCAGTTTTGTCTCGGACTCGAATATCTGCTGGACCGAGATGTGGTAATTGGTCCCAGAGAGGCGACGATAGCAACCAAACCTGTCCTCTAGACTGTCCGTCTGGAATTTGCCTAGTAAAACATACTCAAAGTTTAGCTCCTCAAGGCAGTACCTCGTGACTTCAACAAGTGAGTACGATGTCAGACGGAGCGCCGTGTGTGTGTCTGTTGTTAATGCACCTGTATCCATTTTGACACTGCCCCATATGTCAAGCCAGTTCACGAAAGCATCGAGGAACTCCAACTGCATGTCTGTCAAAGCTCTGACTGGTTCTTGATTGGGGTCCCGAAGGCGCCTGCCCTTGCAAGGAGTTTGCACATTGACAATGCTCCACCACCGATGTACCACATCAATTAAGTCTGCGGTTTCTGAAGCGTACGGCAAACCAAGTTGCCTTCCACGTGTTCTCAGGGCTTCCGCAACGAATGGACTCATCACCTTCAGGGCAAGTTTTACATTCTGGCGTTCAATGTTCGATGGATGTAACGCTTTGTACGTCAGCCCATAGCCAAATTTTGACAAATCTTGTTGCTCAGAAGCATGTAGATCACGAAGCGTCTTAAATGAGGCTCCTTTTATCTCCACCCGCGACTTGGTGCTTGAGAACTCTGGATAGAAAATGCAGGTGTCCGGATTCTTTTGATTGATCCAGTTGTTCCTGATACACTTCAACAGGTGTACAGGGTCTACAATGTAGAACAATGGTCGTGAGCCATCTGCTGGATGTGGGTACACTATACCTAGCGTCTTCTTTTTTGAAAACAAGGACATCACCTTTCTGTTTATCGCATTATTGTCAGTGATCACCGCGATCACAGTGAGCCCCGCTTCCTCAAGTCCTAGAATAACCTTTCGTAGTACTTCGTGCAACCGGCTCGCATCAATCCTAGAGACTGGCAAAATGTGGACCACATCTTTGTGCGCTGAAAGTAAGGACTGGGTCATGAAGACATGCGCAGTTTTTGCAGCTTCGGAAGTGTTTGATGCGGTTCCGGCAAGAGACCCTCCTTTGTACTCAAAATACTCTTGAATGTGGATTTCATCCATCATTAATGTTACTACTTTTTCGTGTGGCTTTAGGAGGTTTGCCCTCTTCTTTATGTAACGCAGGAATCCTTCATCATTCTGCTCATTTGCTGGGGTTGCGTTGTATTTGCTGCAAAGCTTCATCACTGTGGACCTGTGAGGCAATGTTAGCTTCCCACTGCTACGAACAAATTTGTATGCATGAGGCGAGATAGTGTAAAATAGGCTTGAGAATACGAGAAGTTCCGTAGAATACCTGAAAGCTGCTCCTTTAAGCAGCAGGTGCAGCTGCTCCATCAGAAATGCGAGCGCTTCCGTTTTCTCTTGTGGCAAAAGTTCGTTGCTTGCGAGGTCGTCCAGAAGCGAAAAAAGTAACCCGATGCAAGCTTTCAGTTTTTCGTCTTTTTCGCACACGTCTGGGGCTTTGAACTCTTGCACTCTGTCTAGAACACATTGAAGTTGTCGCATGTCGTCCAATGTCTCGGGAATGGCGACTTCATCAAAGCACAACCTCACTCGTCGCCAAGAGGCAGTCACTTTCATGGTGTCCGTAACAACGACGGAGCGTTCGACTTCCGGGTGTCCCATGCTGTCATCTATGTGCACAAACAGAACCGCACTTTTGGCTTTCTGTATCAGCCAGAAGTCTGCGACGTGAAGATCTGGAAGCCGTGAAAGGAACTGGTCGTAGGACGACACTCTGTTCTTTTCTCCTCTTCCTTGTGTGCTGATAGTGAGAGCTGGATGGCTTCTTGCAGCCGCGTTGCCTCAACACGCTTCCTCTTGGCTTCCGGCTCTTCTCGAACTGGCGCACAGTCAGACAAGTAAGCAGGGCTATTGGGAAATATTGTGGGCACTGCATCTGGTGTCAACCGTGTAAGGCTCATGGGAACTTCTATAGTTCTTCCATCCGAGTCAGTATACGAAGTGGTAGTCCTCAGGTACTCTTTCTTGAAATGTAGCTCACAGACCTGCAAATAACGGCAGGAGGGACAGCACTGTTTAAAAGAGGGACAGATAACTGAAATCCATCGAGTGCATGTTCTCTAATGCATACGAGAAAGTCTTGAGCAAACTGCTTTATTCCGCAGTGGTTTTGAAGAGAGTGCAGTCGAACTTCTTAAAATCGAATTTTCTTTTTAGCATTTAGAATCTAGGAGGCTGCCTGACTGGCGAGCGGCATGCTCCAGACCATGTAGCAAGTAGCTATAGCGATTTCACGCCGAACAAGACAGACGGTGGCGTGAAAAGGCCCGATGTCTTAAAGAAACAAGAGTAAAACTATACGCACTCCGGAGTGCATTTCGGACGAGATGGCTATACGCACTCCGCTAAACTCGTATAAAACGAATGGTCAGAACGAGTTTTTTCAGCGATGGCATAGCATAGGGGCTAAGGCGTCCGCTTTGTACGCAAGTGGACGCGGATTCAATCCCCGGTGGGCGTACTTTTTTTTTCATTTTGTTTTATCGAGGCATAATGCGATGTTTACGACATTTCTTTTTTGCGATAATGTTGTCGACGAAACTTCGCAGAATTAAATGGGACTCACTTCCCGGAGGTGCGATCGGGGACAGCGGGGCTTGGGTTGCCGGCCGGACGCCGCGAAGCGGCGTGTACTGGTTACGTTTTGTAATTAGCAGCCAATACTGTCGCCGCGAAGCGGCGTGAACGCAGGCGGGGGCTGGGTTAACACGCCCCCCAGTGATACACGCGCCGTTCGAAAAGGGTGGCCCGACGGGCATGAGTTCTCGGCGGAGTGCATATGGCCATCTCGTCCGAAATGCACTCCGGAGTGCGTACAGCTTTACTCAAGAAACAATGACGCTTATTGAGTCACACATTTTTCCTTAAAGGCAATCATACCACCAAAAACGGGTCTGCAATGCCGGTTAGCACCGCATGCTGAAAGGATTTTGCACTGCTACCACGCGATAACTTCGAAGCGCACGAAAGCGGCATGTTATAAAATAAAACCATTTGTTTTGCAGCTTATGAACTTTTTAGATAAAAGGAAAACGCTAAAACAATTTTAGGGACTATTGACGGTCGAAGCGAAGGTCACGACCTACGATGCACTGCCTCGCGCAAGTGAGAAACAAAAATTCCTCTACGCTGTTGTTTCCAAAGCGGCATGACAGGCATGTCATGCCGGTTTAGACATGACGACTAAATCGCCCCCCCCCCCCACACACACACACTCTTCCTCCCCCCGTTGCTACTAGAAGCGTGAAGTCTCTTAAACACAAAATCTTACCTTGGGGTCATGCAAGGTGGCGATCTCAATGTCGTCACGACGTACCGCACGTTCCCACTTCATTCTTCTGTCGTCGTCTTTCGGAAACGAGAAGACACGAACCTTCGGCCCGGTGTCGTAATTCCCGCGACAGTTGGGAACACAGCAACGGCCCATCTTGTTTCGTAAACCAGCCAGTGCACAGAACCGACAAGGTCACAGCTGCTCGCTCACATCGGAACCACAGTGCACACGGTTTCACGTAAACAGCGACCGAACGCGCACCGAACAAAAGAAAGCTTGATGTTGACAGTTGTGACCGTTGACGCCGTTGCCCGACCGGCCGGGCGAGCGAAGGCAGCGACGGCGCCGCTAGCGGCATCTGCTGGGCAGGCGGCAAACTAACGTCGCGAGATCGTCGGGCAAGGTGCGGTGACGTCAGAGCATGGAAAAAAGCGAGCGCGCAGGCCTTGAAGTTCTAGTAGGCATTGGCTAACCACAGAGCTATGAAGGCAGTCATTCAACGCGCTCTAAACGGTTGTTTATACCTTTACCATAGACGCGTTACAGCGCTGTCAAGCACGGTGCGCGCGTCCATGCACGAGGGCTATTCCGTCCTGAGGCTGAGCACGGCCGTAGCTCACCCTCTCCCGCGCTCGGGAGAGGGTGATGTAGCGGCCGTGCTCAGCCTCACGAGAGCGGAATGAGCCCTCGTGCATGGAACGCGCGCGCACCGGTAGCTGTGACAGCGCTGTAAAGCGCGTCCTATGGTAAAGATATAAACAACCGTTTAGAGTACCGTTGGTTGAGACTAGCTGAGACGCCAGAAAGTCTGGTCGGTACCATTTTGGAGTGTTTGTGCGCATGGCGCGTGCTTTGCTCGCCTTCCTATGACACAAACGCACGTGCTGGGCTGCGGAGATCGTGCGCAGGGCTGTGAAAGTGTCAACAAATTTAGAATCGCCTCAAGAGTGGGCTGGCGTATCTAGAGTGTGCCGGCCACCTGACGAACGCGCATAACTCCGCACCGTTTGATGCTATTCGCATTAACGTAGATAATCATTCCCAAAGTGATGGGTTCTGCTGATTTTTTCTCTATCGGAACCGCTTAAGTGAGTTCGCTTTAGGTCCGGTATCCTTCCAGCGAAGCAAATGAGACCAGTATTTCAATCCAATACCCTTAGCAATAAAATATACATTGTCGACGAAACGTCGCAGTTGCATGGGTTCCCAAAACAAATTTTCACGAAACATCGCAGTGTCGACGAAACGTATGGTATTCATAAGATATGATAATGAGACGTGTGTCCATTAAATGACGAAACGTGTTTCGGCGAAACGATATGAACCCCTGCTGAGCACATGCGTTTGTGCAGTGAAAGGTTTTCAAGGCAGCATGCTAGCGCGTGTAGTTTCCGCTTCGCTCGCACTCATGACGAAACAGAGCTTGCCTTCTTCATATGCGCAGTACCAACCACTTTTGACGTGATCACGCGCTCGTTTATCAATGTTGATTTGGTTTATAGTTCACGCTGCGATTCAGCTCGGATGAGAGAAACACGTATACGCTACTGGCCACGTGTGTCCACAATCAGTACATGAAATGTTCACATGTGGCCGGTCGACGTGGGTATCCACGTTGCTTGCCGGTCAGAGAACAATTGTGACGGTGTGAAATCACGTGGCAAAAGTTCGCTGTTAGCGCGCGTTGTGGCAAGCCCTTGACCAAGAAAATTGTCAGCCGTCAGCACGTGGATTTCTTTTCATTAGACCAGAGTAAAGTCGGATCAGACACTTGCGTTTGAGTGCGTTTGACTGCGTTTCGTCGAGAACAGAAAGCGAGTCACTGGCACATCTGTGCTTCGTATGAACGTGAAATCCAATTCAAGGAATCATCTCGGCACGCGGTAGAAGCAGCAGGGTGTCCTGGTTTCTCCCAGCTGTAACGCAGCCGAAATGCAGTCAGACGCAACTTGTCTGAACCAGGCTTTAGACTGCTTTCACTTGTTCTTTGAAAGCAATGAGGAAAGACAGCTTACACCTCGCCTTAATGTAATAAAGTACTATGAAAATGCAAACATTACAGCCTGAGCAGTACGTGTACAAGCTTTAGCTTTCGATGCGCTCAGAGGTGTAATATGTAGCGCTTTTCCAGTCTTCATCAGCGCGCACGATATGCGTACGTACACAATACTTGACATAATATCACACTCCACCCCTTGTATATTTTTTATATTTTTTGCACACCACTTGTTGGCCCGCACAAATCACCAAATTAATATTGCTACATTTATTAAACTCTGTGATAGTTATCCATAAAAAAAAAACATTGTTTGGCTGCAGTCATTTTACTCTCCCTGCACTCAGTGCTAAAAGTAATTCTGATAAGTTAATGGTGTAATTCTTTAACATTGGCATTATCTTGTTATGCTGTATAAGACTAAGACTTTTGTGACAGTTCTACTTCGTGTTTACCAAACTTAATAGCTACAACAGCTAAGGCTCTTTTTTTGTGTGTGTGTTTTCAAGTCTCAAGGTTAAAATAAAAATCGCAGTGACTAGAGCTTGCATGGGGCCGGGCCGACCCGAAAGCCGGGGCCCGGCCCGGCCCGCGGGACGGGGCCGGGTAGCACAGTTGTTTCCGGACCCGGGCCGGGCCCAGGCCAAATAGTACGGATTGTTTCCGGGCCCGGGCCTGTCTCGGGCCCGGAAACACGTAAATACTTAAAATTATTTTTAATCCATCGCTGACTTTAGTTCATACTCGCGCTGCGTAGAATCTGTGACTTGTATATGTTCTATAATGTCTCGAAACTTTTCTTCATCATTTTGAACGAGTGCTATTAAGTTCTCCATGTTGACATTCGCATTTTTATACCGCCACATAACGTCTTGACAGCGTCTTTCATGCTAATTAGGCTAAACGAATCAAATGCACCAACAGCTCCCAATGGCAGCTTTGAACTTAAGAGATGAGGCACGCCTTGGCCTCTTACCGGGCCGGGCCCGGGCCGGGCCGGGCCTGATCAGGCAGGCCTCCCATCGGGCCGGGAACGGGCCGGGCCTGATTACGTAAACATCCCGTCGGGCCGGGTTCGGGTCGTGTAAGACTAAGAGTCAACTGGCCCGGTTCGGGCCGGGCCTCAAAAAGTAGGCCCCTTGCAGTGCTCTAGCAGTGACTACTATGTGACATCTGACCAAGAAGATAGTTTATTTGTTTTTACATCTTGAGGTATTTATTTCGTCAAGCTAGAATCCCGGAAACCCACGTCCCTTACGTCATCGTTTTATTTATTTTTTGTGTGGAAATTTATAAAGCGCCAAACACGTGTACGACATAACGGCCGACCCGTCCAACGTTGGACACGTCATACGAATCTGACCCCGTTGAAATATGTGTAATTGGGTTCGAGATCCCCGGGGTGATTAATGAGCATCACTAATCTAAATTTTTCGACGCGGCGGTTCTATTGTCGTGTATGTGCCTCGCCATTAGATCAGGACGATTTTCACGTTTTGTTCTGGCCATATCTGCCGAAGACGCGAGCCCATAGCCAACGTTGCTCATAGTCATAGCGTAGGCAACTGCTCCCTTTGCACGAGAACTGCTGATGCCGGCCCGCGTTCCACAAAAATCTTGCGCATCCAGAAACAAGTGAGCATCCAGGGATGCTAACTTCGGGAGTAAGAAAAATACCACACTGTATCGAAGCACCACAAACCACGATTGATTGCGTTCATGCACAGGTCTGGAAGGCGATCCCATCGCCATCTGTTAGTTTAGAATTGAACTAAAGCAAGGGTGGGGCTTCACGTTAAAACCGTTTAGTTCAACTCGCTCGCTTGTTTTTAAACGAGCCAATATAACGAAGCTCCCTAGCGAAACGTCGTCTGTCAGTTCCAGGCTTCCAGCAGGTTTCGTTAGCAACGCCTTCTAACCAAGATATATATATATATATATATAAAGAAATTTGAAACGAGAAAGAGAGGAGAGAATGGTGGTCAAATAAATGAAAATATGAAAATGAAGTGCACCGCGGCGTGTGCAACAACCAGTGTGTGTCGAAACCCCGCAAAACGCAATCGAGGCTTTTGTGACGTTAGGGAAAACGGATCGGATGTCGAGACGCTAAGCATCGCAACATGTACATAAAAAGAGAGGAGGAGACACTACACTGACACGCGGGGGGTCTGAACCGACGGCTCGTATTACACGATCAGGGACCGCCGCTGCTCTAAAGTGAGAACGAGAACGAATGATAATAACTAACCCCCAAAAAAGAGTGGGCTTAGACATACAGCACCTAGATTGGAAAAAAAAAGTGAAGGGTGAGGAGACCTGGCTTTGAGATTGACAGCAAACAGAAGGCCGTGAAAGACACATCAGAGCCCTCCCCTGCCCACCTAGGGAAGGGTCCCGTCTGTTTCGAGGGTGGAAAGAAAGAAGAAAAAATAAAAACAGAAGTGGGAGTTTCAATGTTTCCTTCTTTCACCGCCAAGTTGACAGTCCGGTGGGAGGTACGCGCTTGCTCAACCAATCAACCACCTCCCGCTCATCACCTGACCCCATTCTCTGCGCGAGGGGTCGGCGAGAGCGTGATCAAGTCGGGAGCGATCGACGTATGATTGGTCCAACGCGTTCATGGATTTCGCCGCACCGTCAGCTTGGGGCTGAAGGGGTATAGAAGGGAGTCTATGGAAGGCAGTTCCCCAATGGGGATTTTGGATAAAGCTTCGCTTTGAAGGAGGGGGGAGGGCGGCTGAGAACCTGGGTCAATGTGTGGCCTCCCCGTGGAGATGGGTGATGGGGAAGAAGAAAAAAAAAGCGGGACAGGCGGAGGGGTGAATCAAATCTAGTCCCTCGGGATGAATATTAATAAAGCTGTTCAAACATGGTCCGCGTGTGCAGCGGCGCTCGGGACTTTGCGATCGGATATTATTTTGAAGACGAGCTCGAGATTGTGGCGATCCCTTTCATTGGCTCCTACTCAAGTTGAGTTTTCGGCGGAAACGAGTGTGTAGGTTTTCGTATGTGACCGGTTGACCTCTTTCTTTTCTTTTTCTTTTTGTCCCTTTTATTGGGTCTGTCGTGCTCCGAGAAAATCATTCTTTGAGACCTTCTTATTTTACATTGCGATCGATTTTGTCACGAGTCGACATTTATTGTTATCAATGGGAACTTAGATAATGAACAACTCGGGATTACATGCTCAATCTGTGTATCGTGTACACGCGCTGAATCTGTGTAGTATGTAGTGTGTGTATAGTGCAGCACACAAAGACGTGTTACACGTGTTGTATTTTGTATTTATGTATGTTTTCAATATTTTTTTTTACCTTGAGAGAAGAAGAGGTAGAGAGACAGTCACGCATAAATTTATTTGACCACTATACACCTAACCGGCTTGGACTTTTAAAAATAGAAACTGCGAAAGAGCCTTAGGGCAAAGAAGCAAAAAATTACGCGAGATATATAATCATGCTAACGATGACCGTGAAGCACAAAATGTTTTGAGCGCAAATCACACACCTCCACGAGATGTGACGTTAGCTCACCTGTCATTAAATTCTTTTTCACGGGATTCGAAGCAGAGCTTGCTCCCACACATGGCTGCGCTCCGCGCAGCTGTTCCTCGTTTGGTCGCGGGTTCGATTCCCGTTGGATTATCCTTCTTACGTTTGTTTGAAATGGTCCCTGTAGGCCTGTTTACTTTATTTATTTTTTAATTGTAATACTAGCACATTACGTTTTATTCTATAGAATTCGGTTGATAAAACAGATTGGGTAGAAAAGGATGCTCTTATGCCACTACCCCAAACCGCTTCCTCACTGGCGTTCGAACTTAACCGCATTGCGGATCCGCACGTTTTCGTGATCAAACGCGCTTGAAATTTAACTGCGATCGAGAAAGGGTTTTTCAACCACTTCGCAATGTACATCTAGTTTGAATTGACGCGTGCACAAAATGGCACCACTCGAGGAGAACACGAACATGGTACTCGCGGAACGGAGTGACGTTGCCGTCGAGGAAAGCAACCATGCGAAGAAACGTGGCTTTCGAAGAATATTCGAATAAGGCGAAGAGGTCCCATGTTCTTCTCTATAAGCGGTATACGTCTGGGGATCCACACAAAGGGTGCATAACCCTAGAACGCCGCGACAACACCATACTTCGCTCACTCCATGCACAACAACGACTCGTACCGGTTTTCTTTGTGTTTTTTTTCTCTCCTCAAACAGACCACCCGTTTTCCGCGCACACGCCATCTGGGAATACACGCACCATCGCACATGCGTGCTCCTGCCTCTAAGGTTTGAAGCCAACGGCGCCATACAGTCCGCCCTAGAGAGATACACTTTAAAATTTTCCCTTCTGCGTATGTCGCGCTGGCTGGCACCACTGTAGAATACCATTCAAGTCAACTTCAAAAAAAAAAACTGTCTAACATTTTTTTTTAATACGATATACATATAGTGTACGTATGTATACAGGCGGTTCTGTTCAGAGGACGAACATTTGCGAGTTGAGTACAAGTTGGGCGGGACACGCATGGACGCAGCCGTCGAAGCGGGCATACCCCTTCGATATAGGTTCGGAGTAAACAAGCATTGTCGTTCTTCGAGCATCCCTCCGTGCCGCTCTTCGACTTTGCAGGCTTTCCGTCCGTCGAGTTGGCAAGAAGTTGCTCGCTTGCGCTGCTGCCTGTTCAATATGAAGCGCCCTTTTAGCCACCTTTTTTTATTTTTCGCCTTTTGTTGTATTTTATGGGTCGCCTGTTATTTGCATACTGTTTTCGTGGAACTTGGGCGCGCATTCACAAAGCCCGCCGACGTCTGAATGTTCTCACGCAACGTGTTCGTATATATGAGATCTACTGTTGTTTGCATACTGTTCAAGTGTCAGAGCGCGAAGTTTTGATTGTATTTTTTGCTTTTTGCCATTCGGGTTCGTGTCTCTTGCGCTGGCCTTAAGTTTTTTCGTGTCTTTTTTGCTCAAGGTGTTTTTTTGACTTGCCAAGTGCCCTTTACGACACCCAGCATTGCGTGTACTTAATTTTTTTTTCTACACCATTTGAGGAGGCACGTGTGAAGGAGTATTAAAGTGGGCCGAAGTTCCGACAAATTCAATAGACTTGTGTGTCTGTGTTTGTATGTGTGCGCGCGCGCGTTCTTTACGGAGTAGATGAGCTCATTCTTGGACTCGCTGAAAATGCAAATATACGTATACATTGACCCAGACGCCGTACAGCTTTTTGTCAACTTCCCACACCAACTAAGAAAAAAAAAACTACCCTGTCGTTTTTAAAACGCAAGCCGGTGCTTAGCTTTTTTCCGGATTCAGCTGACGCATGTTTGATGAGAGTACAATTGAAACGGTAGCTATACGTCATTTTTAAAGTCATCATCATCATCCTCATCGCGTTTTTTTTCCCGCCTTTTTTATTTTGGGATTTTTTTTACGCTCAAACTACACAAGGAGGGTACACGTATTATAATAGTCTCTTGGGAAACTTCTTATATGGTACTGGTAAAAAAGTGTAGCCAGAAAGCCCTCGCACAAAGTTAAGCAAACTTTTATGTTTATTCCTCTCGCGCCTCGATTAGTTTTTTTGCATTTTTAGCCACTAATGCAGCGATTTGATTGGCTCTAGAGCAACCATGAGATGATCGCCACGCAACGCGTTTCCTAAGTTGTTTGGTACTGTAGTCCGTTCATTTTTCCCCCAGTCATTCAATAAATACACACACACAGACACATGCACGCACGCACGCACACACACACACACACACGCACGCACGCACAAACACACACACACACACACACACACACACACACACACACACACAGATCCAAATCAGATATACTGAATCTGGTATCTGTATTTTCCTGTAAACCGCTCACGCCCTGCCGTCACACTCCCTCTTACAGTGATCGAGATGACGTGTGCCAAAGACATTCTAATAAATAAACGAGAAAAAAAATGTAAAACGCAACTGTCTATCTGGTTTTCATTTCGTTGGTGCACAAATACAGCTGCAAAGTATTTATGAAATTGGAAGTCTTCTCAACTCCTTCCAGCAGCTCTTTCTGCGACGTTACTCCGGTCTCAAACAAAAATGGCGCACTAAAGTAAAAAAAGAAAAAAAACCGAATTAAGTGTGCGGCTATCAAAAAAAAAATATTCTTATTCTTATTGGTATTTATTTTACACCTGTATTCCTGTTTATAAATTTGGAGCACGTTACAATTCTTCTATTTAGGCTTCACGAGTGCGAATGTCAACTACTTACGGAAGAGAGGAATGCGGAAGTGTTTGGATTTAACGCGTTCTGAAAAGAGAAACAAATTGAATCTTTGTGTCGTGTTTTTTCTGCGTCCACTTTTCTTTTTAACAGAAAGATTATTTTTTGACTGCACTTTAGATAATGCTCATTTCTCTGTTTCTATGCTTCTCTAAGTTAGAAGAAGGAAACTACATCAAAATGAAAATAGCTTTAGGTTCAGAAAGGAGGCCGTTCCTGGAATGATGCCGAGCACCGACAAAGCTTTATTCAGCATAGCGAGGAAAAGGGTACTGAGTAAACGCTGTACAAAACCGCCATTCGACATTTAGGATTGCTGACGGATGTGAGGTATTACAAACACGCGCGCATAGAATAGATAGTATTGAATCGCCCGCGAGGTAGGTTGCGATTCAAAATTTAGGCTCCATTGTGTGTGGACCGAAACCAGAAGAAATTTGAAAATTGTATCGAAAGAAAACGGCAGCGTATGTTCCGCTTGAGATAAAGTTGTTGTCAGGTTTTCACGAAAGCTAGCAAATTGACGAGCGCATCACAGGAATCTAGCTCTCAAATAATGTTCGCATTCGAGGTGGTTTGAATGGCTCGTTCAAGTACACCAATAAATATCCTCGGGTGAACAGATCTAATTTTGCAACATTCCGCTTTCTAATAAGAAATACTACAACAACTAAAAGAAAAGAAAACACTTTATACAAGTAGGACTAATAAAAACTGTTGCGCAAATGTTACTCTCTTCTTTCACAGTTTTATGTTCTGACGGAAAATGGAGCCAATAATTTGCACCTTCAAAAATAAACGGCTCTATGTACCGCCTGAGCTTTTTGCTCGAATCGAGAGTCATGACTGTGTGTCAAATTACGACAATTTGATTTAAAAAAAACTACAAAAACATGAATGGTTTGTTTTAACGGGAGCCATAAAACAATATTGGGATTGAATAATACACACCTTATACGAACATACTAACGCCAATGTAACGCGCAAGAATAGCGTCACAGTTACACGTGACGCTATTCTTGCAATCCAGAAATTCTTCTTTTTTTTTTTTTTTTTTTGATCGGAGGAAAAAAAAACGTGTTAGTTCTTTCCGCAAAAAGAAACTACGCGGAGCCAAACACTCAGTCTCTGCCCAGAGGAAACGCTATATCGGTTGTGACCACGTGGCAAAGTTGTAGAACTTACTGTCATTTTATTCAAAACGTAGAGGCGATTTCCCAAAAGTATCAATAGAAAAACGAGACCAGTTCCTCTTCACGAGTCCGCGGGCTTCGCTGGAGACAATTTTCTCGTTTAAAGGTTTCTAAAATCGCTTAGTTACTTTTGAATTCGACAGCGGCAAATTCTGAAACTTCAACATCTTTGTCTCAATTGCTAGAGGCCCCATTCGGACGAAAACAGAGCGTTTGACGACCCGTAGTTTTCTCACTTGAATAAAAAAACAAAAAAAAAACGGTTTTATTTCTCACGAACACCGTGTATTTATTTAAGTCACTTTCGCAAAGCTTGCTGCATTATATCTCTGGATATCGCGACGTCGTCGTAAACCGGGGTCACACTGCTCACACATCATACAAAAGACAGTCATGCAAACACGAGTCGCCGCAATATCCGTGGTTCGAATGCCACTTGTCAAGTTTCTCATTGAACTCATAGCCATACGGCATTCGAAGCACGGATCTCGCGATGACTCGCGTTCGAATCTGTATGCAGATTGTCTTTTGTATGATGTGTAATGCCTGAGTCCCACTAGAGCGACAAACAAAACAAGCGGCCGGTGACTCAGCGTACAAGAATGCTCAGATGGACGCGTTTGATAATTCAGGCAGCAAATGGCACGTGCAACCTGACCTCGTGCGGCGATATCGTGATTAATACGTTATGTGCTAATTCCATGGTGATGAAATGGCGATATTCTGTTGAAACGTAAACGTTTGGCTGGAACTGTGTTCTGTTGGTCTGACGTGTTGTCGTTTAACCGCTGACTTCGATCTTCAGGCCGGAATGCAAACGTTCTGGTCGACGCATCGGCTGCGCTGTTGGTGGGCGTGGTTAAATCGACATTGAACTGGCTGATCAGTTGATTGTGAAGCCGATGCGCTCGTCTTCGTGCCGCAGGTGCTGGCTGATAAAGACGTCCCGTGCTCAAAAGACGCGGGTATTAAATGTCTGGCACTCAACACAGGACACCAATCAAAGACGAAATTGGTTTTCTGGGGCAACGCGATGACGGCAGCAATACCATCATTGATGAGATGGAAACAAAGCGAGCATGGGGTATTTTATTTTCCGGTGCTCAGAACAGCGCGCGCAGCAGGCGCTCTGGTGGGGACTGGTCATGTGGGTCTGGATCCGTGTGCGTTATCCCGTGTTGACATTGCTATTTCACCTGCCGTCGATAAAGAACTGGAAATTTGCAGCAACTGGTCAGCGGCTGGATAACCGATGAACGCGTGATGCTGGTCAGCAATGCTGACCCGATGAAAAATGACGATGCTGTGGTTATTGTTGGCTCTGGTGATTATCGTCAGCCTGCCGTGGCTGGAGTGGGTAAATTATTCTCGATGAAGTGGTGATTTCTTTGCCGGTTGTTCAGGCGTCATTGAAGATATGGTTTCTATGGTGGTCGACCGTTGATGGAGATTGATTTCAGCGTATTTTGTCTTCTTGTCTGCGTGAAACCTGCTGCCTTTCTCTGGATTCGCCATTCCCGCAAGTGTTTCTCTTTGTCGATATTATCTTATCTATCTTATCGCGGTGAATTATTAATTCGACAAGATGAAGAAAATTAAACTGGAGACAGCACAGTTATTACTGCCTTTATTGTATTTTGTTTATTTTGGTGGTATTACCTGAACGGATACTGATAAGGACTCGGTGACAAGAACCAATTGGAGATGAAAAAGGGTATTGTCGAGTTGAAGAAACTCAGGAACAGAAAGGTAATAAGAGCTGAGGATGAAGGGGAACCGTTTGACAGCTCTGGCAATTGTATGTTGCAGGAATTTACGTATTTTTCATTCATTTCGTCATTCTATTCATGCCGATAATGGCAACGCTGGTGATGGCGTGCGCCAGTTCTGAATGAAAGTTCATTGTTTCATCGCCAGCGTTTATTCTGGCACATGTGTTCCCTGAAGTCAGGCGCATCTGTCCCGTCGTTCATGAGCCTGTCGGATGAGTCGGTTATCGTTGTTGGTGATGATTTTCAGCCTTATGGCGGTGTTGTTATCGTCTGCTATCGCTCCACGGCGAAGTTAATCGCTTTTTGTGACCGTTGAAAGCGGCGTTGCCACCACCAGCCCCAGCCAACTCTACCGTTGATGCCAACGCAGTATTTTTATTCGTCTTCATGAAAGAACAACTTCATGCTGGCGTAATGATCGATGCGGGCGGTTATGGATATGCTGGTATGCAGCCAGCAAACCGGCGGTGCCGCAGCGTTGTAACGGTTGATAAACACCGTTAAAACCGTTTGGTATTCTTGAATCTCCGTCAGAACAGTCGGGCAATATTATTACCTCTCGATGATGTTGGCAGGACTGTTTAACCGTCTGGTCAGCGTGTGGTAATTATCTTAACGGTGATGGCCTCTCGAGAACATTTTCGCTTTCTGACCTGACTGACGCTAACCGGCGATGCATTGAACAAACAATCGCAGTCTGAAATTTGGCGTAAAGGTCAGTTATTGCTTGCGGGCTGGTACCTCTGCTCGACGAGCTGATCCTCGACGCGCAACAAGGTGAATATCGTGATATCGCGTGACTGGACGTGCCACTGGGCTAGTGTTCAACGGCTTTACCTGTATGGTCTATCAGCGAACCGTTGTTCACGACAATATGGTGGCAAGATCAAATACCTGGTGGGACTTAACATGATTTACTATGGCAATGATGTTCTTGGTGGTAAATTTTAAGGACTCCAGGTGAAGGTATCAGGTTGGAAACTGTTGGGATTCCGTGTTCGTGATGAACTATGATTCAGAAAATCAGATATGGGATTAAATTACAGTATCTTCTGCAAGGAAAAGTCGCCAGGCATGGGCATGAATCTGGTTGTTGAACTGATCGCTCTGAAATTTTGTTCAATGAACAGGGATGTGCTGGTGTTCTGGAAGACGCTGGTATTTTCTGCCAGCGTCTCTCGGATACTATGGCGAAGAGGAACGTCGTGGCTGTATTGTTTGTCGTAATGCCTGATGGTTGCGCTGGAACATTACCGGGTATTCTGGCTGGCGGTTAATCGCTGCGTGGTTATTTCATTGCTGGAAGGCTATATTGTATATCTCTGGTCAGCCTTGCCGTATATTCCTGCGGTCGGTCTCGAACTGGAGTGCGTGTCGCCTTATCAACGTCATTCCTGTGAAAAGTGGTGTCTGGTTTATATGGTGTTGTTGTTCTGTTTATGATGTGTTCGCCATGCTGACAATGACGGTCAGTTGGTCTGATGGTTTCGACATGAATGACGATTTCAATTTTACCATCGACCGTCTGGCATTGTTCATGGCACTCGGTGCGCTGGGGTATTCGTCTGTATGTTATAAAAACCGGAAAAAAACAACCGGACAATTTTATGGTTATGCCGTCGGTCAGCAGTAAAAAACCGTATGTCGGTAACCTGGCGACGCAAAACCTGAAAAATGGTGCTGTCTGCTGATAATTTCTGGACGGTGGATCTGGCGGTTCTGAATACTGATTACCTGAAAAAATCTGGCGGATAAAGCAAAAATTGTACTGGCGGTAAAGCGGGTAATGGTGTGATGATGTGGCGTCGTGCCTTCTCGACAGCCTTATCGATATTTTTATGATTGTGGCGTTATTGATATGGACATTATTCTTCAGGGTAAAAATAAAATGGCAGCCTGAATATTTTAACCGTAAAGTGTGCGGCGATAACAATGAAACAATGATATTAAAGTAACCGTATTGTGCGTTTCCTTTGATAATCGCGCAGCAATAAATATATTCTTTATGAACAACAGCAACAATATCTCAGGATATAAGACGCCATATTTATAAAGTGAATTGTAAAAGTGGACGCGGTGCTGATAAACTAAGTATTGAACTGGTAGAAGACAACAACACAAAGTCGCATAAAGTGATATGGCAAAAACAAGACATTTAACGTTCTACTGGTAAAGACGGAACAAGAAAAAAACAACACCGTTGTTTCAATTTTAAAATCTCTCCCTCGCCATTCTTCCTCTCTTTGGCGGGGCCGTGATGTGGTGAAGGGCAAACCGGAAGCGCATCGTCTGCAGGTGGGATGCTGTGTTTGCCGCAAAAGTGCTGGGTATTGCTGCTTTATTCTCCTCTCTGCCGGATTCTCTGCGCATGTGCGCTGCTTTGCTGCGTTTATCGCCAGCCAGTGAAATCAAAGAAAGCGCTGATTACAGCAGCTGGTGAGTCCGGCAACTCGCCGCCAAAAATGACGTTCGTTTGAAGGAAGAAGAACAGCCTGCAATCAGCAATGGGCGACTGAAAAAGATAAAGGTAAAGACGTATTCATTCTTCAAAACCTGTTTGGCGTTAACGTTTATCTGTCACCTTGTTCCTTTCTGGCAATACCGCTGGCTGGATTTTGGCCTGTCGGTAAAGTCGTTTCGCCGTGTGGCTCATTGTGCTGGGATGCAATAACCTGTTAACCGTTGGCGGGCTCACCTGACGTCGGTATCGCCGTCTGATTCATGCAGGCGGCAACAATCATTGATGCGCTCACCCGGATAAAGTTATCGACGTTTTGAAATGGTGGACTATATTATTCCTGACATTTTAATGCCTGCTGAAACGTTGATTCCGGTTGCCGGAGATCTTGATGGATGAACTGGGTGCTGTCAGCGGCGTGCCGATATGATGAATAAAATGATTCTGCGATCAATAATATTGATTTTCAGGCCGTTTGAGTGGAGAACAACGGTGCAGAATCCGGCAACTGCAATGGCAATATTTGTTGACGGCCAATTACTCTTCTTTTCAAGTAATCTATACTCGTTTTCGCCTCAAGAAAAAAAGAAAAAAAAAGTTTTGCGCATTGCCCATACGCCGCGCGAAGTAGTTCTTACGAGAATTGGTTGTCGGACGAAGAAGTGATGCTTGTCGCGTTTCCAACGTGTACGTATTGAAAAGATGGCAGGCATCTAATATAGAAAGCACCTATATATGTCTCTTAATACGCTACACAAAGGGGGAATTTAGTAATGCTCCGCGAGGAGATGGACTTTTTTGCAGCGGTTCTTGAGGTGAAAGCGAGTATAGCTGAATACATTTCAACCGAAAGTAATTGTAATTAATTACTTTTATTTAGTAACGTGCACAAGTACAAGACTGATTACAGCTTAAGAGACGTAGGCCGTGGCAAGTCCCGAGCGTCTAAATTATTATCGCTACGTACCCAATCAGATTGTGGCGTTGGGAGATAAGAACGCCGAATCACAAAGCTAGAAGCGTGAACACAATAGGGGCTTTTAGAATAATACACGCTAAAGCTTTGCGTACGCAAAGAATAGCGTCGTCGCCACTGCGCATGTGCTAAACGTTAACCACGTTTTGCGCTTTGCGTGCCCTATTTTAGCGTACGCTATTTTTTCGGAAATCGCGTGCGTACGCAAAGATTCTCTGCGCTCCTCTAAAGAGGATTCGTGATGAGAAGTTGGCTAAAGCCAAGACGAGCACAGTTCAAAAATGGCGGCTCCCGGGACCATGTCTGCGGCCGCTTTGGCGGCTTCATGAGCGCGACGTCGGCGGCATCCTCGCGACTGCGATTTTCAATACAGGACAACATTGCACTCGGTTTGGCAACGATCACCGGCAACTTGATGCTTGCGACGCGCGAACATTTTTCGGCAAAGGTACAGTGTGTGAAGGTTAGTACACGAGACTTCTCTTGCCGAAGCGACGCAAGTGGATATGACCGGTCGACCGCACGCGTTGCATTCTCATGTTTAAACAAATCTAAAATGTTACTCTAAACCACAAAACTTATTTTTCCTGAAGTTACAGCATTTCGTGTGTGAAATTAAAATTGTGACTGTATATTGGTGGCGTTGCCAGCGCGAGATGCTTGGGCTTTTGCATCGCGGCGGAAAAACGCTATTCTAAAACTCTCTTGCGTAGCGTGCTCTAACGAAAGCGCTAAATGCAGCGCTAGCGTGCGCTAATATTGCGCACGTTATTCTAAAACTTCCTAATTATACATGACCTACGTTTTTTTTTGTTTTTTTTTCTTTTTAACTTGTGTGCGGTTTAATTTTATTGGGACTACTGGTGAGACCTGGAGAGTTTACTGTCTCTGCACAAAGCGTCGTCCGGGTGATGCTAATAATTCCATTGGGTCGTTAGCGTCATTCCTATCGTCACATTTTAAATAAAACGAAGTCATACAAGTCGTATGCGATGGCCGTTGATATCGACACAAAGCGAGACGACACAACGTCACCAGCCCCGATTCAATATTCAAACTTCACGCGCGTTCGCACTTTCCACGTCAGTCGTTCCGTTTCTTATCCAATCCTCTCCCACCTTCGCTTCTTCGCTCACTAGGCAAGCCACCACCCGATTCAAAAAATTCAGCCTTATTCAGTGATCCATTCATCCGTCCGTCCCTCCGTTCAATATGAACGAGTTTCAAGACGTGGTAGTCGGTGCATACAGGTAACAGGAGAAAACATCGCAAACCTTACGATTGGTGAGAAAACTATACAAAATAAACTCTCTTCCTTTAAAAAATTAGAGCAGTCCTGTGTTATTTCACAGTGCACTCACAGCGATAGCTTCTGCACCGTGAGGCAAGGGGGGGGGGGGGGGGGGGGGGCAAGTCGTCTGCTTCTTGCTCAGGAGTTACGGTGACGTCAGAATGACGCCAAGTTCTGATTGGCTTTGAGTGAAAGGATAGTGGGTAGACCTCAATGCTAGATGCTTTAAGGTATACGCACTATTTTTTTCCTTCAGCCATAAAGAGCTTGGCGTTCTGGCATCATCGCAACCCCTGTGCAAGAAGCAAACAAACTTCCGCTCCGCATAGACATCTGCTTTGTTCCGAGCCCTTTTGTTTTGTTCCATTTTGTTCCGAACGCTTTTGTTTCTTTTTGTTCCGGAGTGCATAAGAGCGCGTCTCCCGGCACGAGCCCTTGATATTGAGTGTTACGACAACATTTCGTTATAGGATTTTTGTTTTCAGAAAGCGCGCGAAGTTGGCATTGGGTACTACAAGAAAACTTAAGTTTAGAACAAGTTGTTAACGCTGTTGCATAGCTCAGTGGTAACGCCTTCGCTTCTCACGCAGCGGACCCGGGTTCAATTTCTACGGACGGCGGGCGATCTTCCTCAAGGATTTGGCAACATCGACGACGGACACCCTACACCGCCAACTACAACATCAACAACGGACGTCATTTCCTGCGGTGAAGAGCCCATAAAGGCTATCGCTGTCAAAAGTGGTCCTTCGGCCTTAGTAATCTGAGGAGTGCGTGGCTGTCGCTTTGCCGCACGACACCAGTGTATAAGGAGGTGCACCCTTTACAGGGGACTCGCGTTCCCCATCTTCGAGATGGAATATTTCATCGGCAGCTTTGCTGGTGTGAAATAAAAGCTGAAAACTGACTGGAAGCAAACTGTGGAGGTTCCTTGGTCGACATGCGCCCCTTTAACCGCAGGTGGCCTGCTTAATGCGGTAACTTATGTTGTGTGGTATATGGACGCAGCGATGGGCAGAGGTAGGCGTACTTCAAAATTATTTCTTCGATGACGATGTTGGATAAACAAAGAATGATTTTTTAGGCACTAACACAAAAGGTAATCCCAAGATTGACTTCGAATGCCAATACTCCATATTAGTCAGCGTTAGTTTATTGCTTTTGTATTCCCTTAGCGATACCCGATATTCCGCCATCGCATTTGAGTCCGCATCTCAATAGAAATTTTTAGTAGATTGTTCCGATGACTGCGATAACGATACCCCCGATACTTGGGGTTCTGTGTTTTCGGGTAAATTCGATAAAATCCGATAAAACACTCGCCGGTAAAAATATTCTGAATTCAGATTTATCCGAAAAACTCCAAATCCAAAAACTCAACTGAAAAAACAAAATTTTGGGATCTAAAGACATATTTTTGTTTATTTATTATTGTTTCCAAATTCGTTCGTTCCCCCTTGCCCTTTCCAAAGGCTTAAAAAAGGTTTGTACTCTGAATCCTTACCAGAAAAGCAGGCGTCCTCCACAAGACAATGACTGAACCAAGGTCGAATACGCAGCCAGTTCAAGCGGAGGCCTTCCTCCCGGACACCTTTCTTTCTTTAACCTTCACTCGCACTCCAGTGTCCTTCTTTTGTTGCAGTCTGGAACTTTGGACAGGTTCCTCGTGTCATACTCGTTGACGACAGAAATTCGAGATTCAGTCAGTTGCATTAATGTGGCAATTGGGGCCAGTGGGTTCATGATCGTAGACAAGCGCCGAAAAAAATAGACAGGGACAAGAAGTTGACGTAAACACTGGCGCACTCGCAACTAACATTTAGTTAAAAACCAACCCCCTATATAGCCGCGAAAAAGCTCGGTTGTGTAACCCTCTATCGATGGCTACACAACCGGTGTAGCCCTCTATCGAGAAACTCACAGATGTTCTATATATTGACTGAATAAAATTGTATCTGCAGTTACACTGTCCTTTATTGCTGCTCTCAAACATAACCCTATTTGAAGTTGAACACCCTGAAATGAAAAACATCTCTAAAAACTCAGAATTTCGAGTGTCATAAACGAATGCTCCGAAAAAGACTCAAAATTTTGGAAAATAATAAACTTTGAAAAACACTCTCCCATTTTCCTCAAAAATAAACTCCGAAAACGCAGAGCCGTACCAATACTCCGCCGCCGCCTTTGCGCATACATCGAATTGTTGCCGGGTATCGTTATTGGGGGTATCGGAGGTATCGAGACAATGTACTAAAACTCTCTATTGTTAACGATTATCGCTGTCGGATCTCAAACGCGATCTTCCAAGACTCGATATTATCGAATATTTGCATCGGAAGTTAACTCCTACTGTATCAATACCATACATTGATATATCTACGAAAAAATGTACGTTCTACATATTTAAAAAAGACACACATGTGATAATTAAAAAAAAACGCTGAACTGGATTTTTATATACATGGAGAATTTAGAGCTTGAAATCAACGCTAATATTGCCTTTATTCGACACATAAACAGTTTTTTAGAGGCACTTCCGTAAACCCGTGGTTCATAAGCTGTGAACTGTCACCTTCGTGTCAATTTCGAACCGTTTACGAGATATACAGCGTACATGGTTTAAATTCAAACATTTTTTTAAGTGTGTTTGTGTGTGTGGGGGGGGGGGGGGTATTTGGGCGTGCGCCGTCGTCACCGTGTATTTATAAGACTCGGCGGACATTATATAAGGGAATAATCGTCATGCTAATTTGACTGATTACCTAAGGTTTCTTAACTAACATTTTTTTTAATTATTGGTTTGATGGGTCTTGTTGGAATTACAGTATCGACGGCAACTATTATTAGAAGTCATATCAATTTGAATGATTTGCGAAAAAGTAATGTTTTTTTAAATATAAATTAATCAAATTTCGCGTTTTTTTTTTTGTTTGTGTGCCAATTTTGAAGTTGCGTTTAAAAAGAGAGTTTCAAGCTCTGCCCACAATGACGCTTGGAAAAGTGACGTCGTTGTTTCAGTCACGTCGTCACTAACTCGGTAACGTGTCCTTGGAGGGTGCACCGACCACACAAATGACGTCATTACCTACACGACTACGTCACTCTTCCAAGCGTCATTGAGGGCAAGGTTTGATGCGCTCTTTTCGCCCTTCATTTTTATATCAGGGGAAAAAACGAGAAACTAGGTCGATCAATAACGATTAATATTAATTAATATCTATCTGTTCGCAAATCTTTTTTAATTGATCTGGCCTCTAATGATTATTGCTGTCAATCCTGCAATTCAAACAAAACCACTAAAACCAATAATTCAAAATTTAATTAAACAATTTGAGTTAATTAGTCAACACACACTCAAGATTATCGCCTCATCTATTGTCCACCGAGCCTGATAAATATATGCTGAAAAATAAACTATTCAAAAAAATCTTAAATTAAAAAAACTACTGTATATTGTGGGCGCGCGAGTGCGCTCTCAGATATCCTAAGGTATTCCGCTTTTTAAACAAATCCAAGCGAGAAGCACGCAATCCTCATTTAATGCTGCTTGCGTCAGCATAAATCGAAAAAAAAACGGCATGAAAAGAAGGAAAGGTTAAAAATGGCAGAGAAAAGAGGAACATCTGAAAAAGCCGAAGAGACTCCATCTCGCGGAAAGAATAACCGGATAAAAAATCGTAACCACTCCCCTGCCACCCTGCTTTCTTGCCACAGCTTGAATCAGCTGTGCCGTGCTACCAACAGTCCAACGCACAATTGTTACAGTTGTTGTTGTTTGTTCCAAGCGCTCGCGTAATGCCAGGTTTACTTTTTTTCTTTTTTTTTTGCCGGCTCTAAAAGCGCACAACGGTTCTGAAGTTGGCCATGAAAGACAGGACAGCCTAGGAAGAAAGCGAGGCAAAAGGAAGCAGAGGAGAGAGAGAGAAAGGGCGCGAAATCAAACACAAAGCGTCCCATTGTGGTGGCGTTGCCGTGTTGTTCGCATAATAGACGGCGTACACGGCCGGAAAATGTATTTACCGAGTTCCCTTCTGCTCCTTTCATTTCCTTCTTTGTATTTGTGTCTCTGCGTGCGTGTGTATGTGTCGGCTCCGAAAGGAGAGAGGTATGTATGATGCACGGGTATACTTTTGAACATTGCGCGGCGAATCTCCGTCTGAGGACGAAAGAGATAGTCCCTCTCTTCCTCTATTTTTGGTTTGATGATAGCTCTCGGTGTGTTAGTTTGTTTGCCAAGTTCGTCTCCTACTTTTCTCTCTCTCTCTCTCTCTCCCTTTCTTTTTGATGTTCTCAAAACGGGCGCGCAGGGCGATTCAGGAAGCGTATAGGGGAAGCTTTGCATTTAGCGAGCGGGCGTGCGCGTGCAACTGCCTGCCGACGCCGTATATACGATCTCACAATGAAGGCAGTCTTTTCTCCTCTCCCACCGGAATCGCACAAAAGGAGAAGAAGCGACGAAAATTGAATTTCCCGCTTGTCAGTTGGTCGGCGGTTCCCGCGAGAGCGTCCCGACTGCATCCGTTTCGTGTTGCGTTTCAAACGCGGGCTCGGCTCGGCTCCTTCCTCGACTCCGGCTTTGGATTGTGTTTGAAGCGACAGTATGGTGGGGAAGCTTTGTTCGCTGGTCCGTCTTTCCGATACCCCGTTCTCGGCTGTCGTTTGTTGTTGCTTCGCGGCGTGCGCTGTTGCTGGTATCGGCAATGATGACGGCTCCGTTGCCGTACATTCACAGCCTGCTTGGCGTTGCGGGGTGGGGGAGTCTCGATTGTCGACAATGGCCTTATAATTACGGCTCGATAATGCCTCTGTCGTCGCGAAAACTGATTTCGCTTTTGTGCGGGCTGTGTGCGCTCCAGTGTCGCGCTATAAAAGGGACTGAAGCGGACGTCCTGCGACGTTGGCGCTTGCAGAACGATCGAAAACTCAAAGCGGGTCTTGAACAGGAATTTTGGTTTTAGTTGAGGAATGCACGCTTGCGTTGACGAGTGGCGTTTTAGACGGCCTGCTCACAGTATAGATGGTTTCAATGTCTGCACAAGAAATGAGAACAATGCTTTTGGGTGCTCCTCTCGTTAAGGAAATTAGAGAGAAAGCCCCGCAAGAGTCCGGCCACTCCCAAAACAGGCAAAGGGGTATGTGGACATTTTTTTTCGATCGGCTTTCTGACGTCAAATAAGCGGCGTGTGGAGTGGGCTGATTCGATCTATAGACCTTTCACCCTCCGTCATGTGGGCGCTTCCATCTTGGAATCACGTGACGCCGCCGTCATAAGGTGGCTTCCACTCAACTTCAAGCGACGAAATATTCAGTTCTCAAGCATGAGAACTGAATATTTGCAGAGAAAACAAATATATGTTTTCACAAAGCTAGATTTGAAATACCCACCCGAATCTATGACGTAGTTGGCAAAACAGAGTAGTCGCTTTCCTTTTTTTTTTTTTGGAGAGGGGGGGGGGGGCTGATATCAAAGAGGAGTATCGGTTAAATTGCCTCTTTCCCTCTCACCATTCATGGGCATGCGCACATGCCACCCGGCCAACCGCGAGAGCATTTCGCGAGACCTTTCTTTGCGTGCAGACGTCGCGTCACTTTTCCGTTCCTTTCTTTTTTTCTCTCTTTTTAGAAATGTTAATCGGCGTAAACAAATATAAAAAAATGTAAGGAAGAAAATGAAGTGTAGCAGACCTTGGTGAGCGACGTGAGAGGCGATATCGCAACGGTGCTGCGTAAAGTTCTGTCCCAGTACTACCAAATCTAAAAGTGTCGTGCTACACAAGTTTTCCAAAAGATGGAGCACAAAATAATGCGTGGTTGGCTGCTGCCCCGAAGAACAGCTGGAGGGGCCAGTCTCATACCCTCTGATTCGTTCTCGCCACTTTGTTTACAAAGACCATAAAAAAAAAACTCAATGTACCCAAATCGTAGCAGTCCGATTGCGACGACAACTGAAACGTGCCGCCGTTCCGACGAGCTTTCCGACATCCCGTCATACTGAGAGTATGAAGAAAAAACTAGGAGACGGCCGATGTTTCGTCATTAACACCTCCAGTCTCTGATTTTTTTTTTTTTGCAAAATCAATCGTCGTAAAAACAATTTTTTTTAATTTTATAGTTGTCGTAAAAAATATAAATTTCATAAATAACAATAATAATTACTACAGGCATGCAACTCGCGCCATCTCCTAACGTTTTCAAAAATGCCTTCGCCAATTACGTTACCAAAAAAAGAAGCGAGAAGCTCAAATTGTGGGTTGTGTGTGGCCCTTTAAGCGGCTAAGAAACAGTCGTCTCATGACATTCGCCACACACGAAATTAACGCCACAGGTCTGTAACATGTTGTTTGTGCTGGTGGCTTCCCAGGCTTCAGAACTGGGACGAGACAAAAAAGCATGAACATAAGCGCAGTAGTGCACTAGGCCACGCTTAGCATCTTTCCAGCTGTAAGTGACTACAGGCGGCCAATAGCTTGGCGCGACTGGATGGAGTTTCAAACACCGGCAATCTCGGAGGCCACGTTTGAGGGCGAAATCTTCAGATGATTCTAGCAGGCTTTTCTGTTGACACTGTGCGAGGGTGGCCAAAGCCCTCACAATGCATTCGTCATCAGTTATGGATCGGACCGCACAGTATAGACCGCTGAGCGTGGTCTGCGAGTTTGTTTCTTCACAGAAATGATACCTGAGGAGTTCATTCATGTTTTAACACCAAATGTGCTTATCAGTCCAATTTTGTGAGAAGATCGTCACGGAGAACCGTCACAAAAACATTCGCAGAAATCCGTCATAAAGGACCGAAACAAAAAGAGGAAGGGACTGTGTCATCACGTGACACCATGATGGCGTGTGACGTCATAGTCATGTGACCTCGTGTGACGTCACCCACAAACATAGTATGTGCCCAGCTGATTTACAACGCATCATACGTTCCCGGGTCTTTGTCCGCATGATCAAGCTATTGTAATTATCATTTCTTTTTTCACTAAAATCTGAGGAGTTGAGTAGCGTACTTCGTGTGAGGACCGAGACGCGGCTGTGAGCTGTTTTATTGTCGAAAAAATGGTTTCGTCGACATCGTCGTTGTGCCGGAAGTCGGACCCCATGCTTGTTCAGTAACGTCAAGTCCGGTGATGGAAAATGCTCTGGTAGCGAAACTATTCTTGTGGAAACCCCAGAGCTTAGGTCTCTATTCAAGCCGTCCCTTTTTTGGGAAAAAAACAATTAACTACAAAGCATAAATAGTTCCACAAATTTTGAAACCCTTCACATGGGAGTGGCAGGAAACAGAGTTTAGAAAAACATCCAGTATCTTTGTAACGAATGGATGGATGGTAATGTTTATACCCTTTGTAACGGGCGGTACCTTGCGCCACCTAGCCTAAGTCTAAAAAGACAAACATATGATTCCTCCCGCCCTTCTAAGCCGATTTCCTCCCCTAACTATCAGTGTGGGATGTCACCAGGATGACCTTATGTTATTGATACGAACACTTTGTGCTTAAAAATAATTAATTTAATTCTGATCGCTTACATTCACCTCTTCTAATTTATTCCCTTTTCTCTCTAGCCTCTCCTCGCTTTGTCTCTTCTCTCAATTCTTCGCAATTGTTAAAAAAAAATTCCTTTGGCATCAAACGTGGCACTTTCGGTGCCGGTAATTACATTTACCTCTTGAGATTGCTTAAACCAGGATACATTTATCCCTCTACGCTGTCTGTGCGCATTTCAAAACGTCCCTAAACTCCACTAAACTGCGAAATGCAATAAAATACCCGACGTGGCCCACCGCAACACCCCCTAGCAAACCAAAATTGCATCACTGCCCACTATCGTACCATCCCTACCAACCTCACGCACCCCCTCGGCGGCAGGGGGTCGCACAACAAAAGGTGTCCCCCTCACCGTACCCACTGACCCCCTCTACCAATCACCCCTCCCTCTTCTCCATTCTTCGACGCGCCGCACGACGATTCAATATTATTTCCAAGCGTCGGCCAACCTCCGCAGAATATAAGCCACCTTATCGGGAGACAACACTCCTTCGCCCAACCGCGAAAAGCCCCAGTTTCCATCCGCCGGTAGCAGTGGCATCGACAGGAGCGGGAGAAGCAGCAGCAGCGCCCCCTTCTGCCCTACCGGCGCTGGCGGCTGCGGCGGCGGCGACAGTAGCGGAAGTGTAGTGGGGAGGCCGTCTTCCTGCCCCTTTGCCTGTGGTTTTGGGATTAGGGACCTGGGGGCTCTTGTTCCCCTTCTTTCCCCCGAGATCTGCTACCCGCGCACGAGTCGGGCGCCGTCGCTCGCCGCGCGTCCGGCCCGATAACGCAACCCGCCTTTGGGGCGTTCTCACCTGCGGCAGAGAATACGGTGGGGAACCCAATTTGCGCTTTTCACGCGCCACACAATGCCGCACTATTGCGACGCGTCGGTGCCTGAGCCATCGCGTTGACTGAGGGATGAAGAGGAGAGAGGGCGTGTATGGGGATGGGGGGAAAGCGGCGCTGACTCAGGCAGGAAGGAAGAAGCGTGTGCCCCGGTCTTTGGTCCGTTCATTCATCGTCCGACATCCCGAGTTCCGTGGATGGAAATAACGTGCCCGTCGTGCGCGCGTGCCGGGGTATACGGGGAGGGAGTACGCGGGATGCCGCGCGGCGTATTGCCGCTGAAACGCTGGCCATCATCTTCGCTGTTCTGGGCGACATCGAAGCGAAGTCGTTGTTTTTTTACGCAAAGTTTGCCCATCTTTACGCGCCACCTTCGTGCTCGCTTCCAGAATGAAAGGGGATGGACTATATTAGGTTCTATTATTCTGTCGTTTTGTTCTCGGATTCGTTTAGTGCCGAACCGTAAAGTTTGCAAGGCGCTGAACTGTGCGATGTTGCATACCGCGACAATTCAGTGAATAGAAAAACGAAGAGACAAACAGCCGCTATTTGTCAGTCTCTTTTTACCTTGTCTGTGTCGTTGCATTGTTTATAACTTTTAAAAGCAATCCTCAGACTGAGATTGTTGTTGACACCCAAACTGTACCCCCCGCATTGTTCTGGCCTGTGCAGAAACACACCGGCGGGCCGCGCGGCAGCACGTGCGTGTAATTCGTCGCTTCCGAATACCAGCAAAGCGCGTCACACGCAGAAATCTCTTGGAACAATAGTTGCTGCGAATACATGGAACAGAACCACTGAGTGCCTATAGTCGGTGCCCAGAAACCACCGCCTGAATGTGGAAATTCCGCATTTTTGAATGGTAGATTAACCAGCTCACTGTACGCTTTTATCCCACTTCGTGTATATATGCTTGCGTAGGCCGAACTCCGCTCTGCTGCTGAATGCGTGAGGGCGAGCTTCATGGGGCTCCCGCGACGTGCATTCTTCACGGCCAAGATTCTCATTCTTTGCAGAGGTATAAGTAGAAGTATGTTCTATGCATGCATAGTGAACACCGCGTTTGAATATGGTATCCAGCTAATTCCAACTACGTGCTGGCTGGGCGCGACAAAATTTGGAGGGTGGCTCTAAGCTGCTGTGTGATTTATACAAAGAAAACTCAAACGAACAAAACAACACAAATCCCTGCAAAAGCCAGATAACGGAGGATATTCTCACCATTGCCAACTAGGAGATATTGATAGGATGAGATGTCTTCAAAAAGATAAATCGTGGACATCATTTTGACTGATTTGCATTATGTTCCTCTGCATGCATGACGAGAACTGCAATGACAAAAGACTGTTTTTGTGCCTGAAATCTGTCGAAAATTTCCTGGTCAACATTAACTTCTCCACTTTTCGCCGTTCGACGGTGTCATGAACCGTCGAAAGTTCGAGCTCGTTCAAGGGGGTCTTACGAGAATGTCTATCGGTAACCCGTTACCGATTCTCCTAAATTAGAGATAATATGTGCGAATGTATGTTGCCTATAATCAAAAAGGGGAAGAGGGGATGCACTTCCAACTTTACACACGACAACTTTTAATTCATTTACGTAATTTGCGGCCATGCTGGTAAATATTTTTCGCCATTGTTTCTATTCGTTTCCATGTGAGCGACTCTTCCTTAGCGTCGAATTTGGTACTGGTAAAACGCAGAAGCATGGTGACCGACTTCATCGACGACAGATTACAAGCATTTGCAATTGAAGACCTATTTTGGCCGCATAAACCCACGCTTACACCGTTTTCTTTCCTTTCTAAGTTGCCCGACGGCATCCGCCGGAGCCATTGTGGCCACAGGCGAGTCAACTGATTTTTCGAGCACATCTAAACTCTGGCTAAAACCTTGTATGTACAAAAATAGTCTACCAGCAGATGCAGGTTATTTATGTCGATCACATCCTAAAAGAACTCGAGCGAGCTGGACAGCACTGCCTCCGCAAAGAGGAAGATGCGGGACGAAAGTTCACCAACATGGAATCTGACGACATTTCAAGCCGGAACTGACATCGCGAGAAATCGCCCAAGGAGAAAGAGGTCTCCACACTGCTGCCCCGCAATACCTCGCGCAAAAACAACAACAACAACAAAAAAACTAGGCTTTTTTTCTTTGCGAGATTTTTATCCCACGCGTGACGCATGGTCGCACAAAAACGATGCTCGAGCGAGAGCGAGCGGCTCGGTTGTGATACCGACGGCGGCACCTATCGGGAACTTCTGAAAGCTAACAAGACCGCTCGAGGAAGCTCGGCCTATGTGCGCAATTCGTTGGCGATTCAGAATGGTCTGGGAAAGGAATTTCTTTTTGTGATACCTCCTGACAGCAGCACCCCACAACTTTCGTCGATGCTACGGGCGTCCTTGAAAGTTCTGGGATGGCATAGCCAAGTCATGCGCGCAAACTTCTAGTTCGTTTTTATGGCGCTCGAGTGTTCTTGGTTATTTCCTAATAATAATAATAATAAAAATAACATAATATTAATCTTTATTTTTCGGGTGCCCTACAACGGCCAGTCGGCCTTCACTTAGGTGCATCGATTCGTACAAATGGAAACTCGTGAACAATAATCATACTTATATTAAAAATAGATATGCATATACACTGACGCGCGATGAGGTGACCAAAAGTTCGTCCAGCTGACAGCAATATGTAGAAAGGTGTGTGGTGATGTTAACTTGAGGTGGCAGAATGCTGTTGTATAATGTCTGTAAATGAGAAAGAGGTGACACGCTGCATTGCGATCAAATATCAAAACAGGTGAACTGTCTCGTAGCGCGGAAAAGAACATGAAAATGAATTTTTGTAATAAACCGTGAAGAATCAATGGCACCATTAATGACCTTATGCAGGAATACCAAGTCACGTACAGTTCTTCTGGGGATAAAAGCTTCAGCGAAAATCTAGTTATTAAGCATTCATAGTCATAATACACGCGTCGTCCAATCCATATATCATAAACAATTTGAGCAAATCGTTTTTGCACACGTTCTATGATCAAAGCTCGAGTTACAGATACTAAATTCCAAATCACAGAAGCAAATTCAAGCCTTGAAACCACTAAGAAATTAAAAATATATATCAAACAATGGGGCTTTTCAAAATTCTTGGTTATACGCCATATACCTCCTAGAATTTCCATTGCAGAGCCGACAACAGAAGAGACATGATTTTTGAAAGTTAATCCGCACTCAATGAACAGGCCAAGATCCCTTACAAATGACACTCGCTCAATCGGTTTTCCCTCAAGATGATAAGTGTTATTAATGATCTCACGGCGTCTGCACAAAGATATCACTTCTGCTTTTAAAGGATTAAGGAATAACTGATTTTGTTTACACTACTGTGATGTATTAGATACATCATGTTGTATCAAATAACGATCTAAAGGGCAATAAACACTCTTGAGCATCTTGATGTCTTCAGCAAATAAAAACACTTAAACGTTTTTTACACATGACGCTATATCATTTATAAAAAAATTAAAACAATAGAGGACCCAGAATAAATCTAAAATATGCCGGATATTGAAAAAAAAAAAAACTCTTTAGAATAACTGTTAGCGACCCGAACACTGTTTGATCGAAAAGACAGATAACTCTTAAACCAGCTACACAATTCTGGACAGACATCATAAATATGTAATTTGCATAAAAGCAACACGTGACTCACTTTTGTCGAAGTCTTTTGACAAATCACAATATATTGCATCTACTTGTTCTTTACATAAAGCAAACGGCACACAGTAATCTAAAAAAAGTACATAACTTTGTTTCAACCGACCTACCTTTTAAAGAACTGCTCTGCGAAAAAGTTAATTTTTGACCGAAATAAAAAGTCATCCTCCTGCGCACAACACTCTCAAAAGCCTTGGAAAAACCACAAAGCAGGGAGAATGGACAGTAGTTCGCAACGATAGAGGCGTCACCGCTTTTTAAGATAAGAACAACTGCATTTTTCCATAGCGAAGAAAAAACGCTTGATAAGAAAAGAGAAATCCAGAGGTACAAAACAAATGTTAGTCTTCCGATCGAAAAGCGTTTCATTCGTACATATTTGATTTGTGTATATATATATATATATATATATGTTAAAGGAGACAAAGCGGGAGATACAAAATAGGATCTTTACTGGCTGAGCCCTGGGCTCCAATCGCCCCAGGATGCCCAAGCGTGAGCCTACGCACCGCCCGTGCAGGCGGTGTGCGGCTGAGCAATGTGAATGACGATGGTGATGCATTTGCGTCCCTACGGTTTCTCCCCCGTGGAGGAAGGGCCTCCCATGCCGTCGTGGTGATTGTGGTTAATTGGCGTCCTGGTCTGAGCGCTGGGCGAAGGGCTTCATTCGGTCTCATGAACGTTTCGAAGAGCGCGTTTGCGCTCGATCGGTGACGACTTCTCAGCGGCGACACGCTGCAGTTCACTGGAGATGTCTGTCTGCAGTACAGTGTAGGGTCGAGATGTTGCTGAAGGAGTTTTCGGAGAGGCCAGGTGTCCGCAGAGGTGTCCAGACCAAGACGAGATCGCCTGGATGGTAGGTGACGGGAGAGTGTTGTTCGTCATAGCTGTTTCTGTTGTCTATCTTCGTCCGGTAGCTGAAGGCGGGCAAGTTGACGGCATTCTTCGGCCCGATCAGAGGGTTTGACGCTAGGAATGGGTGTTGAGGGTGACTGTCAGTGCAAAGGGAACAGTGTATCGATGGTGTATGAACGTCCCGACCATAGACAAAAGAAAGGAAGCGCGTGGTTGACTGCAACAGAGGTGTTGTACGCAAAGGTAATGAAGCGGGAAGAATGGAGTGCCAATTCCTGTGGTCGCTTGGATATGTACATGCTAACCATCTGCGATGAAGAGTGCGATTAAAACGTTCAGTGAGACCATTGGTTTGCGGGTGGTAGGCGGATGTGAGTCGGTGAATAACTTCAGCGAGGGCTAGCCAGAACTTCTTGCACGGGGCGGAAAGAAACGCGGTGCCACGGTCGCTAAGAAGAGACACTGCGAGACGCCATGCGCAGTGACGATGCTGGATAGGAAGAACTGCGCTATTTCCTGAGTGGTCAGCATGGCGACAGGAGCTATGCATCGACGGCCAGCCGAGGTACATCGGTAGGGCTCCGCGGTCGATCTATCGGCAGAGGCCCTGGCAAGTCGATGGCATCGGTAGCGGTCCGTCAAGCGATTGCCCACGCGGTCACGATGTCTTTGCAACGTCTGTGCAAGTCGACTACCATGCCGCAGTTAACTGGCTCCAGTCTGACGCAAGCGACCGGTACGAGGTCTCGTGGAATACGGTGCACGGAATTTCGCGTCATCGCGATATGCGCCGGTGCGTATAGGGGTGCTTGACGTAGGACATAGGTCCCCGCATTCTAAACCGTGTGTTACCGTTGCGGTTTGATCGGTACGTCTATTTGTTTTCTGGTGAGGCTAGCGTCTTGGAATGGATGCCAGCTCTCGTGCCTGTTGCCATATGTCTAGCACCTCTTGGTTGCGTTGGCGGCGTGTAGCTTGCGCAGATTAACTGAAGCAGGATCGTCGTCAAGAGGCTGAGTGTGTAGCCTCTCGGTCCGTGCGAAGAGAACAGAATGTGCGTGGAACCATCTGTTGATGTCGTGTACGGAGGTATTATACGAGAAGGTGGCGTATAGAGCGAGGAAACTAACTGCCGCATCGTCCCGATGATCAGCCGACGAACGTACATTACTAATCATGTGAGCGGAGAGCTTCGGCACTTAAATGCTTCTCACATAATACCAGTACTTGTCTTGCGGGTGATATCGCGGTCGCTCGATGGTCGGTATGTACGCTGCTTCGATCGACAATAGCTCTTGCCATGTATGCTCGCGCAACAAAATGTCTCCCCTGTCGGTCGATTAGGCAATCAACGGTGCTCCCATGCCGCGACAGTACAATTCGCCTCTGCATGAGAGTGCCCTTGACTGCCAACTCGCCCCTGGTGCAGTCCCGGTGTGAGCCACTGCACTCCACCCGTGCAGTGCGGTAGTGCGACAATGACGATGTGACGTGAGCGATTGCCGTTGATTGTCGTTGGCGTCCTTACAATATATATACTGGGTGTTTCACGAAAGGTGGATCAATTCGATATGGCGAAAACTATGCGTCGCAACAAAAAACAGGCTTGTGTCGTTTTGGTCCTGGGCCAGGGGCCTATTTAGGAAAATGATTAAAGTCCGAGATAATTAGATTGTTAATTATTTTTGCGTAATTAACTTTTTTAATATTGTGTTTAGGGCGTGGTTTCAATTAGAAAATTGCTCATGCATCATCAAAAAACACTAAATTAACGAATTGCAGAACGATAGAAGGCACGCGAAGCATTTTACGGCTTTCTGAAAAACCGCACAAATTCGACGGGTTTTTAAGTTTCGGTTTGCTATCGGAGTGCATCTCGGCCCCCGTGGCACCGCGCCCCTGGAGAGATAGTGCAGCCAGGCTCTGCCTGGTTGCACTATCTCTGAAACCGAAGAATAGAGCAATGTATATATATATATATATATATATATATATATATATATATATATATATATATATATATATATATATATATATATATATATATATATATATATAACTGGGAAGAAAAAAACCTTGGTGAAAACAGCAGCAACGGACGATTTATTCTTCGACGTTTCGGCCGAGTCCGGCCTTCGTCAGGAAGAACTTTACAGATGAACGCGGGTGATATTTATACAATGCTACGGTTGAGCCCAGGATTTCAGAAACGGCGGGATGACGGTTGGAGTTTTCAAAGAAGCGTAGGAAGAGTTCCAGATGGGCAAACGTTTATACAATGCTACGGTCAGGTCCAAAATTCGGTTATAACATGTCTGCAGACAGTGTTTTTGTACGACCATTGTGACGTCACACAAGAAAGAATCCCACCCCAGACTGTGTATGCAGACTGCCCTTATTGAATGGTGTATTAGCAGTAATGAAAGCCGCTTGACGTGCATTACTCACCCCAGGACCGCAAGCCGGTCAAATGTTCATCCAGATCGAGAGTATTTACTCCAACAAATGAGGCTGTTTGGCGTGCACTCATATAGGGCAACCATCGGGTTAATAATTAGTTTTATATGTGCCGCAACTCTCCCTACCCTTTTAGTTTTTTTTTATTTTTTATTTTATTTATTTACTCGATACGCGATGGAGGTATAATATAGACGGGAAGGGAAAAAATACTGGAAGGCACATGGCATTTTGAACGACGTATATAATATACTTTATGGGTGATGCAAACCTCCGATGCTTTCTAGAATATATCGGGTTTTGATGTTCGCTCGTCTTTCGTGTATTTTTACGAAAAAAGATAACAATAAAAAAAAGAACCTCGAAAGACCGGCAGTGCGAAGGCGATTGAGGTTTCCCAAGACGTGCCGGGAGCAACCGATGGCCATTTTGCGTCGACTGGCACTTTTATCGCCACCTCTTCGGCGCGGGATCCTTTTTTCTAATTTCAGCCAGTGATGGATTGGAACGCGGTCTCGTTTTCGCGTTCTCGCGCTCCTCTTTTGACGCGCGCACAAATGGGATAAGCCGCCGCGCACCACAAACTACCCACCGCCAAGTGTATACCCACGCGATGGCGGGCGCGAACAGCTCGCGGCAGCAAAGAAGTATAGGCCCTCTCTCTCGCTTTTCTTTCTTTCTCTCTTCCCCACTTTGTTACACATCTTTCGCGGAGCATTATAACAAATAAAGACCGTGTGGGTGTATATGTGTAACGCGCACCCGTGTTGGCGAGGACACCGCGATATAGCCCGCGTTATGGCGCTCGAGATAGCGAAAGCTTTCTCAGTCTGACAGAACTGTTTCATTTTTATTTTATTTGTGTATTCCCGAGGGTTTCATACTCACAGCTCCCTGTATGGGGCTTTCCTTCTCTGTACCCATCCGTATAAGCACCGCGTAAATAAATTAAAAAATAAGAAGAACACGCGCCATGAGGAGAAGAATTACAGTCGAGAATGATGAACAAACAAACAAATGAAGTAGAAAGCTCTTTGGGGGTGCACCAAGAGCCTCGGAGCTGTTGGCGAAGATTACGAGAAGTGAACCAAACATTTCTGAAGTTCTATCGCTACGCAAATCCGCGATATTATTTTTTTTTTGCTTTATTTTTTAGGAGCGGCTTGTTTGTTTGTTTGTTTTAGTTTTTTGTTTGGTCGCGTTGTAGTAAGTGCACCTCGCGCGAAGTATAGAGGGCTGGTGCCAAAAAGACGCCTTCAGCGGACGTCTTTGCGATCGAGTATATCTCGGGATGGATGACGAAGGCACTTTGACGCGCCCGATAGGCACGATTCGTTTTTGTCCGTTCTATCGATTTATTACCTCCCCTTCCCTCATCTGGAGCTCCCGCGTCTCTTCAGAAAGCGGTTACGAGTAGATGCGCTTTCGGGAAACGGCGCCGTTTAGGGAGCGGGCGTTCCATGCAATGGCGCACGCGTCTGTGAGCCTTATCGAACGGTAATCCTACGTCGAAGGTCCCGCCCCTGACAATCGTAAGTTGCACGAGAGCTCATACACGCGATGAAAGATGGCGTCACAGATACGTGCTCGTTGGGTAAGGCAAACCAAGACTATCCGAACTTTTATTGGTGATTTACGTCGCGCAGTATTAATTTGAGTGTCTTTCGATTAATCGTGTAGGATTCTCAACCACATGCGCGTCGCACGTTGCGAGCAGGCGGAAGAACAAAGTGTTAGAATGCTTTGAATAGATTGCTGCACGAGAGATCGATAAACTGAATGAGTATAGGCTTTCCTGAGCGGCCTCGCGCGGTTGTTTAGCTGTAAGTCGACAACGAACGTACCAGTTGAAAAGGGAAGATACACGTCTGACACGTTCTGCGGTTGTAGCAGGAGCTGATTTAAGCGACACGGTACGTAGAGAGAACGAGGCGTATGCGAGCACGTCCGCATAAATTTCAACATTTGATGCTCCACAATGCATTGACCTCGTCAACAAGGCTTCCAACACTAAACATATAGCTCTACCGAAAATGCTTCATTTTCACAAGCAGTCGCACACACTATAAATAAAAACGTATTCGCAAAAGCCACATGCTCGTCCTGAGTTGCTTTGAAAAGAGTTTTCGCCTCCGCCGGTACTTGATACTCTTCACAGAGGTGCAGGTATTGGCCACCTGCATGTTCTCTGGCGTCACGCAACGGCGGCGGCGCTGCTGTCGGCCCCGCGCACGCGCAGACGCCTCATCTCAGGAGAACCTGGTTCCTGCGCATGCGCTGTGCCCACACCTGTTGCTGGCAGACGCGGGCTCGTTTCTAAACAGCGTGGTGGTGTATAAGCCACAACGCCCAAATCTGCTCACGGATGAAAGCAAAATCAAAGGCTTTTGCAGTTAATCGGTGTTATATTTTCGAATTGCTAACCTTTTGATTCAGCCGCGCCTAAAAATTCAACTATGGTTTCACCCACTGAACAGTGTGAGAAACCAACCAACCTGAGTTTTTTCCGTGGAAAATGTTAAACACATATTCCAAGTTCGCCTCCTTCCCCAGACCACCCCCTCCCCTCCGCTTGCCGCCCCCTTTCTTGCCCCCCCCCCCCCCACACACACACAAAATGCACTCAACCAATAAAATCGATGGTCCGTGTGGCTTTTACATTTAATAAAAGAAAAAAAGCCCCCCCTCCCCCTCCCCCATCGTTTTAAAATCCTTCTCATTGTCACAAAACAGTAACGAATGCAGCGAGACAGAGTGAAAGGGAGAAACCATAAATAATATTTTAGGCTCACACTACCTCGGGGAAAGATATTCAGGTGCAATTTGTAGGCATGGCTTGCACTGACGTTACATCATCCGCCGTTGTGGTGGCTTTGCTGCTAAGCGGGTATGCTGACACGTACTTTCAGCAACATAGTACGTGTCTGCTTGGTTTATTCGTTCTTTTTTACGGAAAGGACATTTATAAATAATCGCCAGCATCGTGAAATGACGCCACGTGCGAGCCACACAAGAAATATACGTATATGTTAACGTAATAAAAAAAAACACTATGGTTAACTATATTAAACACTTGATTTTTTGATATTCGAATTTGGACAATAACTATGTGTTAGGAATGGCAATGCATGACCAGCCCCGACCATCAAGTGAGCACAGAGCAGCACGTGATATTTTAACGTCAACCAATAAGAACGTTGGAAACAAATAGTGCGGAGACAGTTGTCGCATCCTGGCGTTCTAACCATAACTGCACCGGGACAACTTCACAGAGAGACGTACGTGTATGGCGAGAAATATGGCCTCGCAGTACAGTGGGAAGCTTTAAGCAGTTAACTGCAGTTTGGGATAGAAAAAAAAAGAAACGACGATGGTTTTTGTTTTTTAAACTTCCGCTCATACTCCTGAAGTTCGCACAGAGATCAAGTTACCGATCACACAAAGTGTAAAAGCCCCGATCCAGTGCATTATGTCCTAAACAGAATTCAGAAAAGAGGCACTTGAACTCACACCCACACAGAGAGACACAACCAAGCTGTCAGAAGCCAACCGAACCTATTGTTAACGGCGTTGTCTGCGGCATGACATGACTTTGGTTCACCTCCCCCCGCTACGCTCGCTCCCCCCCCCCCCCCAGCTTCCAATGTTTTCGTCCGAAAAGCACGACAAAGGTAGAAAACAAAGCCAAATAAAAAATAAAATGGGCGATACAAAAGAAAGCAGAGGGGAACAAAAGGGGCCGCAGCTGCGCTGTAGACCCCGATGCTCAGGTGTTGCGAGCAAGCCACCGCGGGACCCCGTTATGCGTCGCTCGGCTATTTGTTCGAAGCGCGCCTCACTTGATGAGCGATAGGCCCCCTGTCCAACACGCCGGGGAGGGATCGGCGGGGACCGTATACACCGATACCGCATACTGCGGCCGTGTTGCCTTTGTGTTCGCCCCATTTGAACTTTGGGGAACTTGTGTCTAACGAACCCCCCTTTCTATGCAACTTCCTCATGTTTAGTTACTGTTACCAACACGCTCGTTTTGTACTGAACCATTTAAGCTGCGGTCCCAACGCTAATTCATCGTACAACAGACAGTCTGCATACACTGTCCGAGACGTGTTTATTAGGGACTTTAGGGAACCGTTTTTGCACGTCCAATACGGTACGTTGGGCCTTCCGATACGAACAGCGCATGCGCTACCGCAGTAGACTCGCATGTGCGCAATTCGTACCGAAGGGCTCATCGTATACCGCATCGGATGTGCGAAAACGGTTCCCTAAAACTCCCTATTCCTCGCAGGACGGCCACACTGCTCAAAAGTGACCGTCCCACTCGACTCCAAAAATTGTTTTCAGTCAAGTTCGAAGCATACATATGCATGACGCAAACATGCGGCTTTACGAGAATACATGAGGGTATTGACAGCCAGCCGGGATCGCTAAACTCGTCATGCACAAGGATTCTTTGTGTTATGACATAGTTGGGGTGGAGCCGAAAGATTGTAGTGAAGTTTTCTTTTCCCACAAACCCGCAAATGCTTTTATCTTCGTGGCGTTTTTCTTTGAAGGGGCGAAAAATCCCCACCATTCCCTAGGCGCCGAACAAGAGCAGCACGAGAGAGCGCGCGGAGACGACCGTGGTTTTTACGTGTGACGTCACGAAAAAGATTATCAGCTGTGACCAGCATGTTTGATGGTCTCTAAAAGCACGGCGGAGGCTATGGGTTATCGGGGGCCAAGTAGGCTAGCGCACACCAGCTCGGAGCACGTGGAGCGAAAGCTCGCGCTGCAGAACCCAGGGATCCTGGGTTCAATCCACACCGCTGCCCGTTTCGATCTGGATGAGCATCGTACCGGCGTGCTTTCTTGTATCACTACTGCGTGGTGCACGTTAAAGACCCCAGGCTAGCGGTTGTACTGCATTGGCTAAATTGCTCATCTACAGCGAAGTGACTCGTCGCAACTTTGAAATGGCTGACACAACCCTAATTATTACGGCGGAGGCTTAAGATAATTGCATTTTAAATTCAACGCCGTCGAAGTTGACAGTCTAATATCCTTCTTATTTCCGCCGATAAAGTAGAATATAATAGAGAGTTTTAGTAGATCGTTCCGATGACTGCTATAACGATACCCGATACTCTGCCTCCGCCTTTGCGCTTACATATATAGTATCGTTATCGGGGGTATCGGAGGTATCCGAACGATCTACTAAAACTCTCTAATTACGGTGTTCTAAAGAGTTGTAGTAGCAAGAGCGGCGGCCGCCTCGTGAAGATTTTGCGCGTAGACGACACGGTAGCGCTGCTGTTCTGAGCCTTACGTGCCCCCGTCAGCGTCGTCGTCGGCGCTGCTCGGCGTGTACTACTGTGGTTTGACTGGAGCTTTTTGCGACGCAAAACAATTGCTAATATGAAAAATTATAGGTTTTCCTTGGCACGAATGCCTCTAGAGTGTGTGATCCTCTACTTTCTATTATTCGCGTGTTTTTGGTAGAGTTCATTTGATTAATACCGACCCCCCCCCCCCTTCCTCTCTTCCCAGTACTGACAGGTCGTTCAGCAACGCTGTCACTTGGGCTGCACGCTTAATAGCTGCGAAAGAAACCACGCGGTACTGATATAACAAGGGGAAAATAGACAAATAAATCTGAATAAATCTCTCACTTTTTTGATGGTGAGAAGAGCAATAAACTAGTGTATTGTTTTTTGTCATCGTGTTGCTGATGTGGGGACCAGCATTGTATAAGGTGCAAGGCCGAGCGCGTTTGAGAACGGCCAAGGTGCCACTGCAACTGGCGAACATATACAGCAAATTGTCTTTTGTGGAAGGCAGTCTATGAAGAAAAGATGCCTCGACTGGGAGTAAATGAGGCATTAAAATGCAATATGAACACAAACTTCAACGACGCATAATATGAAAAAAAGGTATTCTCAACTCACTGCTTTATGACCTCTCAAAAGTGCAAATACACTTCATCGACATACACAGCAAGCACATGGCAGATATCCAGCAACATACTACAAAATTGTCGTAATATATTGCGGCATAAAATCCTAACCTCTTCGCCATGGACGATGTGCACATAGTCCCGAAAGATAAGGCGCGGTTCAAAATGTATCTCGCACACCGCTGACGTCCCGGCGAAGCGTTGATCTTCTCGATTAAAATTTTTTCGCACTGTAGTCTGCGCGACACCTGCTTTGACGCACGAAACAGCGACGGCTTACGATCGCTGGTGCTTCGGCTGCCCTTGTTGACCGGGTGGCCCGACTTGCATCTGTGCGCGAACCAGTGTGTGTGTCCGTCTTTTTCCTTGCATTTATGACCGAGGCGGCAACGGAACGGGGAAGGCTCCCCACCACTACACCACAAAGAAAAGTGCTACGGTGCTACGTTTGGGCAACGCCTCCTGTACACTGTAGTACAGGAGGCGTTGGTTTGGGAGAAGCGTACCGCCTCAGCTTCGTCGTCTTCGCTCATCGCACTTCTGCCATCTGCCACAAAATCTCCTAGGGCTCGGAACTCCAGCGCCACTCGCGGCATCTACGTTGACCGTCATCACGCGGCCCATTGTAAGCGGGCGCCGCTCTTGCCACTACATCCTCTAGAACACTGCAATCTAATTAAAAACCGCCCTTGTCTTTCCTTTTATTTCTCACGGCTTTTAAGATATTATCAAAGTCTAGCCCAACGTGCACGTGGCTAAATCAAAACCAGCCGATTAGCGTTTTCCGCTTTCGGGCGGATTTCTCTTCCGGGTAATAGTCCCCCAATGGCGGAATAAAATCATTTTACTGCTTTTTCAAAGCAGTGACTATTGGCCACGTAGGCTACCAAAGGCACGGGTGTGGTTGGCTTGCCAGATTAGCCAAGTGGATTACTTTTGCTTTCATCGAAGGAAATAAGTATAATGTAAGGTTGTCGATATTGACGGTGATGTCTGAAGAACCCGATGACTTCTTCCATCATACACAATCAAACTTGTCACTGTCGATTGGAACACGCACCATGGATTTTGTCATTCGCAACAGAATCCTGACCCTGATGTCAAAGATAGGAACTATAAAAGGACGGCAATGGACCCACCCGCACCACCCATATCTATTATAGGGGACTGGATGGCGTATTCCCGGCAAACGGGTATAAAGCCACCGGAAGTAAGCGGCTTGTCCTGGAAGTGAGCGCTTGGTTTTGTAACCCTACCGAGTGCTGGTTCGAAAAAGCGTCGAGGTCGCTGAATTTTCACTTCTCCTTCTCAAGAGAGGCTGCTTGTCGCGCAGTAAGAGCGCATGCGGACCCGAAGTATCATGGGAAGCCATTCGATGTAAACATTTTAAGAATCTAGTTGACTCAGGTGTGGATATGTCCCAAGCTCAAATGCCTCATTTTCGGGATTTAATTTGGAGCATGATAATTAAAACCCACTCAAATACACCGGAAAGTACGGACCGAAACATCCACGACTGAATGCCATTAGGAAGCCCAGCAGACGACCCAACTTTCGGGACAAGCATCAAACTTCTGGTGGCCTCATTTGCGCCCTGCTCCCGGAGAGCGCATATGCAGAATCCAGCCCCCTATAATAGAGATCAGTGGCCTCCACACTACTAGCCCTGGCACGAGCCTCTCGCTTGAAAGTCTGTCATGGCAACTCGTGGGTTCATGGAACGTGAACCGTTTTTAATTCCAGAACCTCTAGAACCCTTATTTCCTAGGTATTAGCAAGCTGTGCTGTTCCGCGTTGTCGCTCAGTTGGAAAGCCTCTAAGCAGGGGTGTCGGAACAGGGGGACGGGGAGGGGGCGATTCATCCACCCCAGTGGCATCAAAAGAGGGGGCAAGGGGCGTAAATGGGTGAGATGGGGGAGGAGGTGACGGCCCCAGCCCCAGACTATAGGCACTTATATACTCACCAGACATTTCAGAAAGGTATAGAATAAAAAATTCAGGGAAGAGATATTCTCCTCCCGCTCGGATCCATCACGTGATACGGTCCCAGCGCTGGATTGGTTGAGATGACTAGAAGTGTCCGCTGCGATCCATCGTAAGGTAAAATTAAGCAAAGAAGAGAGGTGAGGTGAAGGAGGGCAGGGGAAAGAAAGCAACATCTGGAACCTAACCGGCGCAGAGTGTTGACAATAATGTTTATGCGCTGTCCGTGCAAAAATAGTCCTATGCCACAAAAGAACAATGGAAACAAAAGTGTTTTGCGAGAATGAGCTGCCCAGTAGCGCGCGCGTGTGTGTAACCATGTATCCTCCGAATGCTAGAAAAATTCATTGAATAAATAATGACGCCGAAATCGCTACTGGCGCTATACGCTGATTCTCGACTTAATGCGTTAGCATTTAGTGCTGGGGTTCCCACTCAGGGAAGGATGGGAATTCCAACCTCGCAAACGGTCCGTATTCTGTTGTGTTTGGAGAGCCAATCTTTCCTCCCGGGTGTCGGCGGTTTCGCGCAAACGCCGTCGTCGCTGCGCCTCGTTTTTAAGCAGTCGCGGACGTTGTGCCACCGCCACGGCCGCTCGATCCCTCCTCTCCCGCTCCCGCGGCTCGTCGTTGGACTTCCATTGGAAGCGTGCCATAAGACCCTTTCCTTAATATAAAAGGAGAAGGTGACGTAATGAGCGAACGAACGGAGAGCAGGAGCACGGCGGGAACATACGCCACGGCCTCACGAAACCGGTCCAGTCCGGTCCAAACCACGACCGTCCAAACATGCACCAGGGCAAGCGATTCTAATGCGTTTAATAAATACACACGAGTGTAGGAGCGTTACAATATTCCGGTCCAAGCGCGGCGTCACCAAAAGGGCAATACAGCGTTTATCAACTTTTAATGGCTGCTGGAGTAACTCACATAGCTCTCAAATGTCAATTGTTGATTAAGCGGACGTCGCAAAAGGAAAATGAACAGTTGAGACGAATGGAGCAGCAGCTGGCCTGAGAGTAGCGTATACAATGGGCACGCCTTCGTGTTCCGTCAAGAGATGGCGCCACCCATTGCAATAGGTGCCTTCAGTTCCAAGATAAATCGAGCAAAAAGGCTTGGAAAGCAAAAATACATTTTAAGTATTTTTGTTTGTGTCGCTCAGTGATGACGATATATCAAATATGATGAAAGCACAATGAGCGTGAAACCTGAGCGCTTCCATCAAAAGAAATTGCTTTAGAATAAAAAAAGAACTCGTAATTGAGAAATCTTCTTGAGTAAATTGACCCCTTAAATAGTTTTCATATACAGTCATTCCGTTAACAAAGCTATAGTGTCGTCTGCATGTCTATATTTTACTGTTGCGGGAAGATTTCTATACTTTATATAATATTTAAAACTTAAATACACCGCCCTTAAATGCCTCTTTAAAAAATGAAAGACGTTCACAATTCCCATGTAACGTCAAATTAGAGCGCAGCTCTTCTGAGGAGGAGGGAGGGTAAGGAGAGGAGGGTATGCTCCTCATCCTCTACCGTACCCTCCTCTCTTTTTTCTGCTCCACTCCTATCTAGCGGGAAACTTTTCCACTAAATCTAGCGGGAAAAATATTTCCGCTAAATTTAGCGGGGAAATTTTCGATAATTTAGGGAAATATTTGCTAAATTTAGCGGGGAAACTTTTTTCGCGTAAATTTAGCGGGGAAATTTCTCCGCTAAATTAAGCGGGGCATTTCTTCCGCTAAACTTAGCGGGGAAATTTCTCCGCTATATAGAGCGGGAAAATATTTCATCTAAATTTAGCGGGAAATTTTTTTGTGAAATTTAGCGCAAATTTTTTCCGCTAAATTTCCATGAAAAATTTTTCCGCTAAATTTAACGGAAAATTTCTCCGCTAAATTTAGCGGGAAAACTTTTCCGCTAAAGTTAGCGGGGAATATCATCGGCTAAATTTAGCGGGAAAGTTTTCGCTAAATTTAGCGGGAAAATGTTTCCGCTAAATTTAGCGGGGAAATATTTCCGCTAAATTTACGAGGATATTTACCCATAATGCAACGCGCAGTGACGTCACGAGTGACCCTCATGACGTCACACGTGACGTCAAATGTAACGTCACTATAGGAAACGTCCCATAATGCAACGCGCGGTTACGCCGACGGCGATGGCTATGCCGCTCAAGCCGAAAACAAACGCCCGGAAGCTGCGCTCTAAAAAAATAAAATATTTTACGTGGGGATTGAAAGCATAAGAAACGCAGGGCGTGTCTTAATAATTTTCCTGGTTCGTGATTGGTCCTTGGCCGCTCTTATCGGCTAATGTCACGATCTGATTGGCTGTGAAGCTATAATTATATGCTCGGGACTTGCCGCGCCCTGCGCTTCTTAAATTGTCAGTGGGTAATATAGAACCCTGCTTTACGTAATGAGACATTGGTTTGGAAGGTCGAGGGAATATGAATTATACATTTGTTTATTATGGTTTCTAGGCTATAGGTGGCACAAGCTATCACCCGTTACAAAAGGTACAGCCGTTAGCATCCCGATAAAAATATCCATTTATTCGTCATACATAGTTTATACATACACTTCTCTGTGCTGTGCCCTATGGGTTCCCATCATCACCGCAGTCAAATGTAATAAACTATGTTGTTCCCCACTCGCCTGCATTACGCTTTAGGGTTTTTATTCCGTGATTTCGGATAACGATGAAATATAAGGCTTAGTTGTCCTCATTTGCGCTCTATCAAATGTTGAATATTGAAACGAATATTGAATCAAATATTGATAAACGATATGCGGTGATAGTTGTCAAGCTTTTCGGCAAGAACGTATATGACACGATACTTGGACAACCTGTCTTGAATGCATGTACACGGAGAAATAAATGTTTACGTGTGGTACTTTCCTTACTAATTATCTTACTATTTTTTTAAAATTCTCAGCTTACTTTGTATAGTTGTAAAAAACGTAAAAACACAGTAAACTATTTTTTTTTAATTCTTGGACGAGAATTTATTTAATTTTAACATAGGCGGCTCTCTCAGCCTCTGCCAATGGACACAAGTGTATTAATAATTTTATACTTTAAAGCTTTAATTGCATTACGTGTATTAAAATGGAGAGAATAAACAATGTTCGACTCTTTCTTGCCTGCCATTCGAAATAACTTGCCAGTCCTGCCATTCGAAATAACAGTTCCTTAATAATTTTATTAGGTTTCGACTTGTGTAGAGCGGTTCGATATTTTTACCATGGCAATTGCAATATTGAAACACATTCTATACAAATGTTCCTTTAGCTTGCGATAACCCCTCACCGATATTCCTAATACATTCGACACTGTAACGCTCTTTTTTCAACACATGCAATGCTTGTTGTAGCGCACAGAGGAGATTGACAGTGAGTAAGGCTTTCCCCGTGAGACATGTAAACTATAGTTGACATGTCCAAGAAGAAATAAGACGAAAAATTTGTCTAAGAAAGAACGCCCTGGCAGTTCGAGCGCAGCACTGTCCTGATACCATAGAAATAGAAACCAACATGATCACGTGACGATAATCCTCCAGTACCGGCTGCTTTTACGCACAGCAGGCAAACCCACGTGCACAACAAAACCACGAAGAAATACTGGAGAGGAGGCTGGAAAAAAAAGGCGATGGTGGACAAAAACGTTGTGACATTATTATATACAATCGACTCAGATACGGAGAGAGCCGAAGTTGGGGGGGGGGGGGGTATTTATTTTCCGTGTTTTGTTGTGTCTTGTTATTATTTTCCTTTGTTGGCGTTTTTGTCGGGGATATCCCGACCCACCCGGTTGTTTCCTCTAAAACGCAGCGTGTGCAGCAATTGTGCAAACATCCCTCAAAATTGAAACTTGTTGTTTTGTCCGTTTTTTTTTTATCGTTTTGTGTTTTCGGTTACTATGGAAGTCCTTCACCAGCTCGCCTGTGTTTTTACCCTTTGCTCGATCCCTCAAGATGTGACAAATAAATGCTGACACAACAAGGGACGACAAATGCTAGCAGGTGACAACGACGCACCGTCAACACCAGAAGAAGAATATTGACGAGTTCACAATAGAACACGGACGAAGAATTCTGTCACACACAGAGAGAGAGAGAGAGAGAGAGAAAGTATATGGTGACACAGTGAGCTAGCATAAAGCTACACGCAAGACAGTCCCTAATCGAAACTACAAAGGAAAACAATCACGAAAAAGAACAATCGAAGAATAGAAAAAGACCGGCAATATGTATATATTTTTTTTTCGCGAACATCTAAAATTGTGAATCTTCCCCCAGAGAACACAACCCTCTACAAAACCCTCGCCCATGAACAACACAATACCTCCCCCACACACACACACAAAAAAAAGGTAAATAAATAAAAAAAAATATGAACAAGACGGTTTTTAATACGAAGCAAACGACTGGGACGCGATATAGACGAGAAATAAATAATAACCAAATAGAAAAACAGGGGGACCGTTTGTGTGGAATGTCGAGCTCTCGCGGAGTGTCCCTCATTGTCAGCGCAGGCGGCAAGCATTTCGTGTCGTCACCAAACCGACGCAGCGCCACCTCTCGCTTCCCCTCTGTGTCCACTGGTCTCCGTCGCCGTTCACTTTATAATAGGGTGCGCGTATACAAAGCAAAAAATAATCCTCGGAGATGACAAGAAGAAGAAGAAGCAAGAGGCGCAAGATGCCCGGCCCAACAACAATGGGGCGACTGGGCGCTCGCGAACAAGTGTATCAGACCAGTCGACGACGACGACGTTTCTTTGGGATCGAACCGTGCTGTTTGAACGGGGTGGGTGGACGGGAGAAGATTTTTTCTATCTATCTATATAAATGTACGTCTAAAATAAGAAAACAAATCGGAACAAAGAAAGGAGCACGTAGGAAAGTAGAACAAGACGAGAATTCGTTCCTCTTTGCCGGCATCCATTGTGGCCAAGTGCTGTGTTTGGGAGACCCCCTCCCCCCTTCTCAAGCGACACAATAGGCTGTGTAGCCCCCTCTTCAACTCGCTACCGGTCCTCTAAGGCCGCCAGCGAGTGCCTGGCGTGTTTGGTTCGCAGTTTGTGGCGGATTGGCCGTGGGCCGATTTCTGTTTGTTGGTTTTGGGCGTTTATATGATTATCCGGGTCTCCGAAAAGGGACACTATACATTCCACGCTGAAAATACGGCGGCGCAATTCTCGACGCGCGTGTGTGTTTTTTTGTTTTGTTTTCCTTTTTTTTTTGTATACGCTGCGAGCCAACTTCCGTTGACTTTCTTTTGCTGTCCGAATGGGTCAAATAGAAAAAAAAGAAAAAAAGTGAAGTTTGTATCGGTGCGCTGGTGTGTTTTGTAGATGAGACTTCAATGCGGGTGGTGGTGATGGCGAAGGAGGGATCTCCCCGCGCTACGTATAATATTTTAGAAACTTTCTGTTCTGCTCTTTAACGTTGGCTTCGTGTCGTGCACGATATTTGAGCGTACATGTGCGTAATTAGATAACCCTCATTGTGCGTACTGACGTTGTACGCGACCAAAAAGACCCCTCTAGAGCGTTTCGTAGAACCTCCTCAGCTTTCGGACATGGCTACTAGTGCGCTCAGAAAGACAGACCACGTCGTTGGGTGAAGAATTTTTTGAATATCAATAAAGTTTATTCACTCAATCAGAGACACTGGCTTGGGACGTTGCACCTGAGCGCGTTCATAATAACCGTTCACCTTCCGTTTCGTACAAACAATGTTGATCAGTGAACATTACCGTTTGATGAGGCTGGCAGCGACGGACTCCACAAATAGCTGTTACGACAATGCGTTTGCCGCATTCTTCGTGGAGGCAGCGAGCATATCGAAGCCGCATGATTCACAGCCGCACATCGGCGAGAAAAAACTCGCAGCTTCTCCGAGAAATGCCGGAAAATCGCAGTTTCTTCGACGGAGCCGGCGCTACCGACCGGACCGACCGGTCTCGCCGCTCGCCGCGCGAGAGTCAAGACACGCTCATAGATGGCGCTCGCGCGGCTCCGCTCGGCTTCGACTTGGGCCTCTCGGCGGCTGCGGCTTTGGATTGAGTCGCCCGTTGCAAGCTCCACCTCCTCCGACAAATCGACCAATGGAAGCGGCCTCACGTCCTCGCGGGGCAGGCACCGCCCCCAACAACCCCCTGTCGAGCGGCATGCACAAAGATCCCGATCAGGCCTCCTCGCCCGCTCATTCGAGTGCGGTCGCTCTCTTCTTCGAGCCGATCTCCCCACACGAGATCGCGATAGCCGCCAAAGCGACATCGTCTGCTCCGCCGACCAACTACGTCGTCTGCTTCGTGCGCCACATCAACCGCGTCGCGGTCAGTTTTTGTCCGCCTGACCTCGAGTTTCTGCCCCCGGCTTGGACGACAGACTGAAGACACACAAGTGGCAGCCATGCTTCTACCGCACCAAACAGTCATCCACAAAGGCCCTCCAGCCCTGGCGTCTCCGCCGCATGCCGCGGTCCCGGTGAGCATGAGTCGCGGAAGTCCGGACCACATCAAGAGACCCATGAACGCCTTCATGGTGTGGTCGCGCGGACAGCGTCGCAAGATGGCCGTCGAGAACCCCAAGATGCACAATTCGGAGATCTCCAAGAGGCTCGGCGCGGAGTGGAAACAGCTGTCCGAAACGGACAAGAGACCCTTCATCGACGAGGCCAAGCGCCTGAGAGCACTTCACATGAAAGAGCATCCGGACTACAAGTACAGGCCACGTCGCAAGCCCAAGGTGACGCTCGGTACGTCTTCGTCTCAGACGCTCCAGAAACAGAAGACGGCAACGGGTGGATTGTCCGCCCAAGACAACCCATTCTTCCCCTTCGAATCCGTGAGTCCGTTTGGACGGCTGGACAGCGAGAAGGCCGCCACGACGCGCAACGGTCTCGGAGTCGGAGGCGGCCACATGTCTCCGGCGTCTCAGCAGCACTGGCTCAACTCGAGCCTCGCCAAACTGCGCGGTGAGCCGACGCCGATCTACTTCAAGTCCGACATCGCCGCTCCGACGCCGCTGTATTCGACACAAGCGTCTGCGACGAGTCCGCCTTCGACGCAGGCTAGCTTCCTCTGCCCTCTGTCGCCCGGCCAGGGAAGCTTCGTGCCATGTCCGTGCCCCTCGTACTACTCGCCTCAGGCGCTGCACCATCCGTCGTTCCCGTGCTTTCTGCTCAAACCACCAGAGGGCCTGGGCCTGACCAGGCCAACCACTGTGTTGTCGGCGTCTTCCATCGCCTAAGAGACCCCTTATCGAAGCGGCGAGACTTTTGCGTTGCCGCGCGGTTCGTCGAAACATTTCAAGTGCCTTCCGTGCTCAGACTCTTTTGGTACCTGGACGTTAGAGAGAACATGCCTGGTGTGACGAACCACGATGCTTTCAATTGTAAGGAGCTTGTATATAGGTCGTTTTCTCCTCGTTTTTTTTTCTCTACTCTTCATTTGTTCCTATTGTTTTTGGCTCTTTTGTACATATATATAAATCTTCGCATAACTCTACTTTCATGCTTGTCGTCGGCGTTTCGTCGCTCATATTTCTAGTCTCCGAGTTCATTCGACGACACCAACAGAGCACCGTCTTAGCTCTTTAGATGACCGAAGAGGTGCCGGGCGCATTTACCGTGCAATTCAGTTCCTCACATCGTCGTCCATGCCGCTTTGACGGTCGGTATGCGTTCCCACTTTTTGCAACGGCTAGTCAAACGTTTATACCGGCGTACCATGTGTGCAATCAAAATCAAAATTTCTCTGAATTTGTTCCCACATGTTTGTACAAATGTTTAACTCCAAGGAACGCACCGTGTCAATGACTGCGTAAAAGATTGTTAATGATTGCCGCTCAGATTCCACCATTGGCCACTGGAAGCGTACAAAGTTACCTCATGCCTCGATATACTGCCAAATTACTTTTATAAAGATATTTAATAAAAGAAAACTGAACCATGTACAACCTGAGTATGTCTGTGTGGATACACCCAAACGCCTAGGTGAATTTTGTATTCACCAGCCCATTCCAGTAACCCTATAGAAGTCTTAAACTAGCATTTCTGACTCGTGCTAACAACTATACCTTAATTAAAATGATGTCATTATTAATTATCCAAATCTAAGGGACAGCACGTATCGGGTAAAGAGTTTCGAAAGTTATCAATGTTATCATAAGTTAAGATGGTGTGCTATTTTGTGTGCTAAAGTGCAAGAAGAGGCATGAAACAAACAGAACTGGGTGCTTTCGATGCCCATTCTTCGTCGAAGGAGCAAGGCCAAAGATGCAACGTGAAGATAAATGCGAGGAAGTAACTAAAAGCCAAAGCCACCCCCCCCCCTTTTCCCCCAAAAAAAAAAAATTGCGGCGAGATATTAGTAGGTTTTTGAATATAAAATGCAATAAATGGAGGGCTGAAAAAAAAAAGGAACACTGCAACAACAAAACATTCATAAAAGACCGCTCTCTTCCAGTTGATAGTTGTTATCACGTATTGTCACGAATGACGAGGTGACAAACAAGGATTAACTGAGGAAACTGAAACGTTTAATGGGGGCGAACTTGTGCCCAAAATAAAGAAGGAAACAAAAGATAACAGCAGAGCGTCGCGGGCGTCGAAATCGGCGAAAGAGCAGAATCGAACGCTGGGGCGAAACTGCCTCCGGGTTGCCACGCGGAGCCCCTTTTGTACCCGCGTGGGCTTCTGGAACATGCGGCGTAGAAGGTTCGGTGTGTGGAACATTCTAACCTCGAATCAGCAAGACGGTTCTCGAATTCACCAGAACATCACATTACAGCATTATCAAAAATGTGTAGGCGCGGCCAGGAATCGAACCCTGGCCTTTGCGTAGAAGGCGAGCGCGATAACCGTTAGCACACGGGCGCGCTGCCTACTTGGTCAGCTGCGCCCGCGGCATTATCCCCTTTAAAAAGTGCATCGGCCCGATGCCGCACAAAAGTAAAAACAAAACAAAAGAAATCCACAGCAAAAGGACAGCAGAACCGCAAGCCGCAGTTCACAGTTCACAGTTCACTCGTCGACGAGGGTGGAAAGTTCTATCGTTCGTAATATGGCTTCAGCCGCACGACGTGCACCACCTCGGGTCGCGGCTGACGTCTTGCAGATGGGCGCGTTCCGTCGGGAAGGACTTCGTAATTCAGATCGCCGAGGCGTCGGATGATCTTGTAGGGTCCAAAATAGCGTTTCAGAAGCTTTTCGCTGAGACCGCGGGCGCTGTATCGGTGTCCACACCCACACCCTGTCTCCGGGCTGGAAGTGACGGCGCGGCGCCGAAGATTGTACCGGCGAGCGTCGACACGCTGTTGATCGTGGATTCGAAGGCGGGCTAGTTGGCGTGCCTCTTCTGCTCTTCTGGCTGACCGCGTGGGCATCGCCGCATCCGTCCTCCACTGGCTCATGGGGCAGCATGGCGTCCAGCATGGTTGTCACTTTCCCGCCATGCACCAGCTCGAATGGTGTAAACCTGGTTGTTTCTTGAGCTGCGGTGTTGTAGGCGAACGTGACGTATGGTAATACCTCGTCCCACGTCTTGTGCTCTACGTCGACGTACATGGAGATCATGTCGGCGATCGTCTTGTTGAGCCGCCCGTTAGCCCGTTGGTCTGCGTGATGGTACGCGGTGGTCCGACGATGGCTGGTGTGGCTGAGCCGAAGGATCTTTGCGTCAGCTGAGCCAAGAACGATGACCCTCGGTCGGTTATCAAGACTTCGGGGGCGCCATGTCGAAGGAGAATAGATTCGACGAAAAACTTGGCGACTTTCACCGCTGTTCCCGACGGCAGGGCTTTCGTCTCGGCGTATCGCGCAAGATAATCGGTCGCGACAATAATCCAGCGGTTTCCTTGCGTCGATGTTGGGAATGGCCTGAGTAAATCCATTCCGACCTGCTGGAAAGGCGTAGTCGGGGCAGATATCGGCTGCAGGAGTCCTGCTGGCTTGGCCGAGGCTTCTACGTCGCTGGCACTCATGGCACGACCGTGATACAAATGGACGGTTTTCGGGAGTCTCGGCCAGTAGTACTTGTCACGAATCCGGGCGAGTGTCCTGCTGTAGCTGAGGTGTCCAGCCGTCGGGTCGTCGTGGCAAGCTTGAAAATATCTTCCGCAAGCTGGCAGGAACAACCAACAGCCAGGCAGGGTTGCTGGTTCCGAAGTTCTTCTTGAAAAGCACGCCTCGCCGCAGAACGAAGCTTGACAAGTCTCGGGCCAAGAATCGCGGAACAGAACTTCCTGACCTTCGAGGTGTTCGATCACGGCGCGAAGTTCGGGGTCGTCTCGTTGAAGTGCTCCCATGTCGGTATCTGTAATCGTCTGAGAAAACGGGCGTCATCGTCGTCGTCGGTGCTGTCGGGAGATATTCGACTGGGGCCCTTGACAAACAATCGGCGTCATTATGTTTGCGCCAGACTTGTGCACAATTGTCACGTCGAATCTTTGCAGTCGAAGGCTCCAGCGAGCAAGGCGTCCTGACGGGTCCTTGAGATTGGCGAGCCAACAGAGAGCGTGGTGGTCCGTGACAACGCGGAACGGGATCCTGCACAGGCATGGGCGGAACTTGGTTATCGCCCAGACGACAGCAAGACATTCTTTGTCGGTCGTTGAATAATTTTTTCTGCCTTAGACAGCGCCCGGCTTGCGTAAGCGATTACTCGCTCTGCCCCTTCCTGTCGCTGAACGAGTACTGCACCGAGACCGGTACTGTTGGCGTCCGTGTGGATTTCTGTCTCCGCCGACTGATCGAAATGCCCGAGGATAGGGGCGACTGGAGCCTTCTGCCTGAGTTCGTCGAACGCTTGTTCTTGCTCCTTCTCCCACTGGAACTGCACGTCGTCCTTCGTCAGATGCGCCAGCGGTGCAGAAATCCAGTGCAAAGTCACGAACAAAACGTCTGTAGGCAGGCGCACAGCCCAAGGAATCTCCGGACGGCCTTTTTGTCTGATGGTTTGGGGAATTCGGCGACAGCGGACGTCTTTGCAGGATCAGGGCTTACCCCTGAGCACTCACGACGTGGCCCAAGAATTTCAGCTCACCATAGGCGAACCGACACTTCGGGAAGGCTTGAGGGTCAACCCAGCAGCCTTGAAGGCCCGTGCAGCACGGCTCTGCAGTCGTCTCAGGTGCTCGTCGAATCTGCTCGCGAATACCACAACGTCGTCGAGGTAGACGAGACAGCTCTGCCATTTCAAGCCGGAAAGGACGGTGTCCATAACGCGCTGGAAGGTGGCCGGCGCTGTGCACAGCCCGAACGGCATTACTTTAAATTCGTACAGTCCGTCCGGCGTGACGAAGGCTGTCTTCTGCGATCTCGTTCGTCGACCTCAATCTGCCAGTACCTGCTCTTCAGGTCCATCGACGCAGTGTATCGGGCGGTGGCGCAGCGGTCCAGGGTGTCGTCGATGCGGGCAGCGGATAGACGTCCTTTTTTGTTACTGCGTTCAGCCGGCGATAGTCCACACAGAACCTCAGTGTTCCGTCTTTCTTCTTCACCAAGACTACTGGGGAAGCTCCACGGACTGTTGGAGGGCTGGACGATGTCGTCATCAGCTATTTCCCGAACTTGCTTCTGGATGGCTTCCCTTCTTTCACAGAGACTCGGTACGGTGGCCGACTGCACAGGAAGTGCGTTGTCATCTGCGATCTACTCGGATGCTTCGCGACCGTCGTCTGGCGCACCTTTGATGACGTGGCAGCACTCATTGAACTCGGCGAGGAGGCCAGTCAGCTGTCGTCGGTGGGAGGGGAGGGTTGGGCCGATGCCGATATCTCGACGGCGTGGTTCTCTTACGCTGCGTCGGAGAGGCGTCTTCTGAGATCACGGCGATAGCGGCTGAGTCCTGAATTTCCGACGTAGCCCACAGTTGCCCCCTTTGTAAGGTGCTGTGACTCTTGCCGGAAGTTGGTGACAGAGCGAGTGTATCGCCCATCCTGGAGCTCGGTTACGCCTCTTGCAATGCCAATCCCCGTTCTAGGAGAAGCTGGACGCTTCTTCCAGCAGGGCTACACCGCAGGTGTTCTTCGGTCCTGACGGGCACAAAGACACTCGACAGCGGCGGCAGATTGACGTGGCTGGTGAGGACTCAGCACTGCGGCTAACGTCGCTTTGGGATCTTCTGCCGATGGGACAGGTTTCCGAAGCGTCAGCTTGTTCTCCGCAAGGTCGATGATGGCGCTGTATTCTACACAAGAAGTCCATTCCGAGAATGACGTCCCTCGAACAGTCTTGCAGAACGACGAACTTCACAGGGCAGGTTTCACCGTGGATCTCAACGCGAGCAGTGCACCTGCCGACAGGTGTAATCAGATGTCCACCGGCGGTTCGTATCTGCGGTCCGTCCCACGACGTCGTAACTTTCCAAGGTGACGAGAGAGTCTCCCACTCAAAACGGAGTAGTTCGCTCCGGTGTCGACGAGTGCCGTCGCGTCGTGGCCGTCGATGATAACGCTGAGGTTATTCGACACCGCTGCAGAAACGTCGTTTCGCGGCGTTGCGGCGTTAGAGTGGGAGTGCTCCGGCGATCTTGGAGGATCTGGCACCGTTCGTCTTCGGCAACGCCACCTCCCGGCATTGCCGCGCCCAGTTTTCCCGACGGGAAGCAATGGGTGACAGGCTGACCGGCAGAGACCGGCGGAAGGGCGATGGCGAGCGTCGGGAGACGGTGATACGGAATCCTCGGCGGGGAGACGACTCAGGAGATGAAGAGCGGCGGAGGTAGTCCTCGATGTCCCGAGGTCGCTCTCCAGAC
>JAZHYW010013873.1:0-14263 GCA_037355805.1 Ixodes ricinus | reverse complement strand
GGGAGTAATTCAACGCTGTCGCCCTCGGCGGCATATGTTTGAACCGCCAGTTGAATTCTCCTGGCTGTGCGATCGTGGATTTCTTGATGGGGTCGTGGCGCCATCTATGTATGTGTAGGCTAACTAAAACAAAAAATAAATTCTATATTGGGCTTGTTCAAAATGGTTGAAGGGACATATGGAAAGGGATTCCCCGTGGAGTTATTATAGCGTACATTATAATAACTCTATGGATTGCCCAGTCAATTTTGTCTTTCAGAAACAATTAAATTATACTGCCATTGCTTTTATAATAATCTAGGACTCTTGGATTCATCAGACGAAACTTACGAGAGGCCCCTCCAGACGTTCGACGAATGGCTTATGAAACGTACATTAGACCTAAACTAGAGTATGCAGCATCGATTTGGAACCCCCATCAATCATACCTAGTCGATACCTTAGAAGCAGTGCAAAACCGGGCGACTCGTTTCATCTTATCATCATATGATCGTTTCACCAGTGTTTCTACGTTAAAAAATAAACTCGGTCTAACCCCTTTGCACTGCCGAAGGAAACTCTCTCGACTCTGCCTCCTTCACAAAATTTATTATCACTGCTCAGGCATCAAGCACTCGCTGCTGTCCCCCCCCCCTTCCAGAAAGATTATCATCTCGCCTCAATAACTCCTGTGCTATCAAACGAATTTTCGGTAAGACCAATGCTTTTAATGATTCCTTTCTTCCTCTCGCCATTTCCGAATGGAACCAGTTGCCATCATCTATAGTTACCATTAACGACTCTACTGCGTTCCTAAGTGCCCTTCAAATCCATCTTATGTGAGTGTGCTATTTTGCTGTTTTATATTTAGTATAACTTTTACTACACTTGTTTTTTTCTTTCTTTGTATTATTCTCCATTAGTGTGTTTTTCTGTTGTTTCATGTTAATAAACTGCCCCCCCCCTTATGTAATGCCCTAACTGGGCCTTTAAGGTGAAATAAATGAATAAATAAATGAATGAAATGAATCAATAATAATAATAATAATAATAAATCAAAATAACATCTTTATTTCCCACTTACAATGCTGGAGACCGAGAAAAAAAGCAGCAAGGACAGGACGAGAGAGACTAAAAAACACACCCACACCAAACGATTAGTCGGCTATAACAAAATGGCACATTCACGCACGCACTTCTTTCATGTTGATGGTATCTAAGTGAGCACCACTGAGAATAAAAAAATTAAGCAGTATAGGTAATCTATAAGATAACATTTCTTTTCTAGGGTTAATCGGCAAGTAGGTGTATTCCAGTATTCAGTGTTGCGAAATTGATAATTGGGAACGCTTGGTTTTAACCAGACAGTTCAGTTATGGAAGTACGGTTATTGAACAATTCATGTTTATACTGTGTAGAATGCCTATAATTATACATGTTGCAGATACTTAATACGTTATACATTCTGAACTGGTTTTCTGTATGCGAGCAGAACAGCACCTTAGCAATTGTACGCAACATTCTTTTGGAGTAAGTGTATTATCTTAAGATTTTTTGCCGTGGTAGTACCCCAAACCAGGTGACAGTAATTTAAATATGCAAAAAGTGTTTAGATTTTACTTTAACTGACTCGGAAATATATATCGATTCCGATATACCAGACCTACAACCTTCACTCATTTATTTTTTTCAAATACTGAATATGATTGTCCCAAGACATATTTCGTCAATACACAACGCCAAGCGTTTTGAATGAGCCAACCGATTCATTATTTACTGAGTTTATATAAATGCGTCCTAATGGACAAATTACTTTATTTTTCGGGATAAATACCATGGTTTTTGTTTTATTGGTATTTATTTTTAAAGCGTTTCTATCGGTTCATACTCCTAATTTATCTAGTTAGTGTGTTGGCTATGAATATAGGTTGATGTGCGTCATCAGCAGTAAAAAGAAGCGTCGTATTGTCAGCGTATATAACAAATATAGTAGTCTGGTTAATGTTCACGATATCATTGTCATTGACATAAACTTTAAAAGAAAAGGTCCTAAAATACTGCCTTGAGGTACACCCGATAGTACCGTTTTTTTATTGTGGAAATGAAATTATTACAACAAGCGTATTCTTTACTGTTTCCAAGGTAGGATTGAAGAAAAGTTAAAGCTCGTCCGCGAATTCCACAATATTCTAGCTTTTTCAGTAATAGTTCATGGTTTAAAAATTCAAAAGCCTTATTAACATCTTTGTGAATACCAAGTACTAGTTTGCGTTTCTCGACATTTCTTCAAATAAATTCCTTCTTTTCAAGTAAGGCAAGTTCAGTTGATTGATGCTTTCTAAATCCAAACTGGGATCTCGTAATTAGCTTGTGTTTGTCAAAAACGTTAGGCAAGCGGGTATAAATGCCTTTTTCAAGTCCCTTTGAAAAGACTGGCAGTATTGACACCGGTCTATAGTTATTAATGTCATTCCTATCTCCCTTCTTGTGCTGAACGGAAACCTTGGCTACTTGCATACTCACAGGAAATATTCCTGTCGATATGCACAAGTTGAAAATATGCGTTACATAAGGTGTTATAATGTCTAGTAGATATTTTACTGGCTTAATCTGGATATCATGCACATCTCTAGTCGTACTCGTAGTGTTGTTTAAATTTATAAACACCGAAAATACATTGGTGTCAATAACCGGATCTAGAAAAACAGAATTCTTATTTTTTTTTCTATGTATGAACATGCTTCATTACTATATGCGTTTGTATCTAAGTTCACAAAATGATCGTTAAACGCATTAACTAAAGCAACACCTGTAAGTTCTGTGCCATTCACACAAAGCTTTTCCACACCATCATGACACCAGTCGCATTGTAGGGTTGAATTAATCATTTTCCATAAAACATTAACACGTCCACTTGACGAGCCCAAGTTCCTATGATAGCAATACACCTTTGCCTTTTGAAGTTCCTTTGTTGGCCTATTTCTATATCATACGAAATTGTTTAGATCCGTTTGATCTCTTGTTTTACTAAATGTTGCGAACAATCGATTTTTACATTAATTTTCGATAAAACGTCTGAACTAATCCAGGGCTTACGAATTATTTTTGATGTTTTAAATGTCTTATGTATACAGTTTTTTAAACCTGTCCAGAAAAATATTGTACATCAGGGTTTGTTTCATTAACAATGTCAGATCAATTTCCGTTTCTAATGCATTCACGAAACTTCTCGAGGTTATCAAGCGTGATATCTTGAAAATGACTGATGTACTTTTTTATTATTCTTATGGCATCGCTTGCCTGTTATGCAAAAGAAAGTTGGCAAATGGTCACTTATATGATAATGTAAAATTCCTCTAATTACACAAGTGTTGTCAACATTTGTGATAAAGAGATCAATAAGGGTCCGTGTTTTCCGTGATTCTAGTTGGTTTGGTTTTCACATTAACAGTCATACGTTGCAAGCAGAAAATTAAATAATTTTTAGGTGTGGTATTAAGACTTAGTTCGACGTGAGCGCGTTGATGAAGTTAAATAAAAACAAAGAATAAACATAGGGACGGACAAGCAGCATGTTAATGTTAAAATCACCTCCAATTATCACAGTTAACTTGTTGTCGCTACATAATCCAGGAGAGTGTCAAAAAAAGCAAGGAAATTTGAAATGTTGCCATCAAGTGGACGATACACTACAGAAACAAACGTATTATCTGTCAGAAAAGGAAAAAAAATCATAATCAATAGAGATAGAGCAAAAACAAGATAACAGTTCACAGACCATGCCTTCTTTATTAGTGCACACACTCCTCCACCACGAGTAGTGGTGCGATTTAAACAATAAGCATTGTAGGATGGCAAATGAAAAACGTCCCCTCCATCAGAATACTAAGATTCAGTTAACATGTAATGTGTGAGTCTTGTCTCGCCGGCCTCGTCGGCTGTGTTCAATCGCGCACTTCTTTTCCAAAAATACGGCGATCCGCTGGAGATTTCGTTGTATAAGTGATGTTTTAGGATTTTGCAGAGTCCCGCCTATCCGTCCAGCCTTGTTTTGTGAGCTCGAAATTGCGGTTCAGTATTCCTTTAAGGTACTACGCCTCGCCGTCCGTCTTCAGTGTCACTTCAGATACTCCCGCGCATGACCCGGAGTGGTACGAACACTCACATTCAGTACAAGAAATCGATGGTTCCTCATCGAGTATCTCTTCCTGGCATTTTTTTTGTTGCAAAGTTTCAGCCATCTACGCGTGCAATCGCGTGACAAACAAACACATTCGGGCAGCAGCAGCGGCAGTGATAAAGTGGAGTGTTTAAGTATAGGAATAGGGAGGCAGTAACCAACCTGCAATGGCGGTCAGAGAGAGATTAAACCCTTGTCCCATCACTCGCCGCCGCTGCCGCCAGAATGCCGCTGCCGCTGTAGTAGGCAGCAAAAGGTCGTTTCTCACATGCAGCGAAGCGCTGATGTGATGATGATTGAAATGTTTATTTAATTTCCATGCCTCTGGCTTCGCTGCATGTTACTACTTATCGTCTGCCATGAGCAATAGTTTTGACGGTGCGGCATAAAGGTGGTGAACGCTCCCGTAAGGACGCGTTTAGCGCGAGGTCAGCGCTATAGGCTCCTTGCACTGACGTCACATCGCATACTTTTGACCACCATGTAAAAGGAGGAGAGGGAAGCTGCTTTTGGAAGAATTTTGAGTGACAGGTTAATCTTCTATAATCTTCTGGGAGGAGAATAGCGACGTCTGTGCATATCCAGGAAGCACAATGGAGGATCTTGATAAGAGGGAGCTCCTTCTTTCCCTTTTCTCTGGAGGTCATCGGAGCGCTCTTTCAATGACGTCATGTGCAAGCCACGTATGCTTGTAGCGCTCCGCTGCATGTATGAGCAGGCTTTTATAAGGCAGGATCACGTGGATGGCCGCGGGTTCCAGCACCGTCAGCGGGTCGTTCCTTCTCCCTCGTTGAAAACAGTCCTTGGTGAATTGGCTGCAGCGATGTAGCTTGAAACAGCGGCCTGGCTGAGGCTGTGTAATCTTGCCTGCTTCCAATCACTGCAAGGGCGTACACGAGAGATTAAATACTTGTCCGGCCGTCACTCGCCGCCGCCAGAATAACATCCGCACAATATTCGAATTTTTAATTCTTTGCCGCACAATAATTCAATTTTAAACAGAGCCCATCTACTCAGATTCCGCCCGCAAAACATAAAGCGTTTTAGTTGGCAACAGCGGAAGCTCTGACGTAACATCATGAAAGAAAGCCACGACAGCTCTTGACTGCTGTCCCAGTAAAACAAACTTTATTCCAAGAAAGACAAGATTTACATTATGGAGGCAAGGTCAGTTCTTCGACGATGATCTTTGTACGCATTATCAACCATGTTGATTAAAACCGAGAAAAAGTCCAAATACGCGACTCTCACGTTACCATGCCTAATGTGACGTCACGGCACGACTAGCCATGCATACTTCCGAAATTTGGCTTGAAATTTCGTATGGATGTTCATAACTGATTTAACGAATGTTGGGGCGTCTTTTAATTAAACAAATATCAGATGTCACTATATTTAGGCGCTCTCTACGTGACCAGCGCAAGAACCTAGTAACTTCTGGATATCACCAGACAACGCCATTAAAGGGATACCTTCACCAATACCAATACTTCGTGGCATAACTCAAGAAAAGGTATTTTAAACTGAATGAAACGATAACCAAAAACCACCTCGTGGATGTCTGTGAAGCTTCGATGGAATGTCGTGAGAGCAACATGTTAGTAAGAGCAGCGCCACAACGGGAATTACGCTCACTCATAGAGATTACTTAGGCCTGAACGTAGTACCGAGGCGCTGTATCGGGTGATCTTTCCGGCAATGCTTGTTTGGGGTGGTTTTGTGATTCTGTACATGCGATGTAATATCGACGAAGCGAAATGTATATTTAAAAGGGCCCGAATGCCCACCTCTCCTGATGATGGGATAGCCGCCTTGGTCGGTTGCAACGAACTCTATCACTACGAAGTCAACACAACTGTCATCGTTGCTAAAGGAGACGGCTCACACGGCTCTGCAAAGCGGCGCGCATGCAAACAAATCGCTGCGGCGTTTTTGTGGCTTCGGGAAGGAGCCGACGTCCCAGGAAGATATGTTTGAATTATCAGCAAGATCCACGTAAATAAATGTTCGCACCGAGAGCGGAGCCGCACTGGCACCGCGTTCTTCCGCGTTCCTGGTGACTGATTCGGGAACGATCTTTTGCAACCGATTTTATGAGCCGCTGGGCCTCTAGACAATGGCAACTCGATGCTGACGTGACGCTCGGCAGAGAAAGATGGGACCGGCATTGAGAGCTCCCAACACCTGCTCCAACACGTCATGTGTTGGCGTACAGTCATGTCGGAATAAAATGGACATATATACTAAAAAGTGTACGTAGCCATGTTGCGAAGGCAATCAATATGGCGTTTATTTGAGCTCTTTAACACGCACAAAAAAGAGATAGAATCGTGGAGCGTCCCTTTTTGACGAGAGCGTTCGCCACCGCTTCATCTGAAAAGAAACAGGGACGACGAGGGGAAACACCGACATTCTTACCCCAAAATAGAGGTCAGGGTTTGAACTATTCATACGGGATGGGTCCACAAAGGTCGCGTGGGCATGTTCCATTCAACAAGCCAACCGGTCGTGTGCAGATAATTTTGTCCCGGGTCGTTGGAACAACGTTACGTTGCGTCGGAGCGCCTTGCTAGGCATGCCGTTCATAGATAAGTCTTTGGCGGTCGCTTGGAATATCCGCAGTTCCACCGTTTGTCACCGCCGCGACCTTTAATTTCAAGTTTTTTTTTCTTCTTTTCTTCTGCTGCTTGAAGTCGGGACGCACACTGAGAAGCACACACACGTTGGTCGTCGCGACGACGAGCGAGCGAGGTGGCCGGCGATGTGAATTTGATCATAAAAAGCGCGTAAACCTCTGGAGCTATCGTATGCGTGGTCATGGGATTTCATTGTTGCTTACGACTTGCAAAAATTTCGCTTCGTGAATACGGATTTTTTAGGTTTTATTGTAAGGTCGCTTCCTGAATAAGCTCTGTTACCTGTTGCGGACGACGAAAATTCTTGATGTTTTCTGTATATTTAAATTTTCGATTCGCATGCGGCCCGGGACTCGCTGGGACGCGGCCCGCAGGCAACCGGCTACTCTAGTCCCGGTTCCCATATCTCGAGCGCTAGAAATTGAATGCGCCATCGTGATCTCATCTCATCGATTCATTTTTGCTCGAAAAGTAGCTCTGCTCTTTTAACGTATTCATAGTTTATGTAATAAGGTGTTGAACTGGGCGAGTTGGTAAAGTTAGAGTTGGTAAAACTTAAGAGTTGGTAAAACAGACACGACAGGACAACAGCTGTTGTCCTGTCGTGTCTGTTCCTTTCATCGTCCTCGTTTTTTGAAGCTGTTACACCCACCATGTCATAGTTTATACTTGTCCGTGTTCATTTGACCTTTGCTTTAGCTTCATTTTTTTGTTTCCCAGCTTTTTGTACTGTACAACAATTCCACACCTAGGCTACAAGCCCGAGCTATTCTTTGAAGGATGCATATCGGCTGCGCGAACTCTCGATCTGCAGGAGCGACCACCAAATATAAAGCTACGAGCTCGTAATTCTGCCTTCAAAAACATATTACCATTAAAAGACAAGTACTTGTTAAGAGTGTTGTAATAAAACTCGTCAGGAAACCAAGAACTGCCAAATTTACCTATTGTTTTTATGAGACATGTTGAGCTTGGTTAATTCCTCAGTATATTGAGCAACGGGAAAGTCAGTTTACTTGCTCTCTTCTTTTATTAAAAATGCCAGCACGTTGGCGGGGCGATGTCATTTTAATTCTTGTTACCACATCAGGTCAGGGCCCAAAGTAGTCATATAAACAAATAAAATCCAAAGATGTTACTGGAAAAACTGTGAGTTTACAAAAAGCATAGCACACGAGGTCTCTTCACTTTAAAATGTTTTCAACCCCCCCCCCCCCTGTCTTACGTTGGCCCTAGACCTTTCCGGTGTGGGATATCTGGCCCACACACTCAAGTGAGTTTGAGACCACTGGTGTATAGGGATACTGAATCGAAGCTTACAATATACAGAAAACGTTAAAAAATAGGTCAAATAGGATAAGCTAAACCTGTAATTGATAATAGCATGGTGGTCGTATTTTAAGCGAATGGCTATATTTTTTGTTCTAAGTAACGAGATCGTGGCGAGCGCTTCAAGATCACCTGTCGAAGAGCGCGATGCCTCTCGGGAGATCCGGCGCGGCCTTGACGTTATCATGCTGTGAAGGCCTAGCGTACCATATAGTTACAAGCTTTGCCACTTGGAGGCGTCAACGCGTTACAATCTCGCTTTGTCGAGGTACATTAGGTTTGTAGCATATCGCTGAGCCGGCGGAGGGGCGAAGCTGCGTCGAGTGCGCGATGACCGACCAACGCGACCGGGGTGGTGGGTTTGATGACATTAAAGAGGACGAAGACACCACTGCATCACCAGTGACCATGATGGCTGAGATTCGGCCTAGAGCCGTATTTGTATGACCCGTCTGTCTCTTCTTCGTCGTCCTCAGGTAACAGGGCTTATTTACGAAACGATCTTAAGACAAAACCTAAAAATTCCGTATTCACGAAGCTAAATTATCGGAAGTTTTTGGTAAGCTACGATGAAATCCTACGACCGCGCCTATGACAGCTCCAGAGGTTTACGCACTTTTTATGATCAAATCCACATCGCGGGCAATATCACTCGCTTACGTCGTCGCGACGACCAACGTGCATTTCAATGTGATTTCCGTGTGCGTCCCCACTTCAAGCAGCAAGAGAAAGAAAAGAAAAAGGCTTGAGGTACACCTAAGCACTTCTTATGAGTTGTGAATGCGAAAGCGTGTTGGCGCGCTGACGGACACGCAGCGCCATAAGGTGACCGGTCGTTGAAACTGACGCGCAGCGTCAGTTTCAACGATTGGCCACTCTATGGCGCTGCGTGTCCGGCGAATGGGAGCCTCGTCGACGCGCGCCAGCCAATGGGAGCGAAGTGTAAAAGGTGCCGTTGGCTAGCGTTGCGCGTGGTTTCATCTGGCTTGACTTGACGAAAGGATTTAAGGTGCCGTTTGGCGCGGTTTCAAAGCTGATGACGTCGGCTCGCTCCATGAGACAGTTAATGCTTTCGCATTAAAAAGGCTGGAGGTACACCTAAGCACGTCTTATGAGTTGTGAATGCGAAAGCATGTACATCATTCTTGCTCTCCGCGTGTTGGCGCGCTAACTGGCGCTGACCTGGCGCTGCGCGTCCGGCGAATGAGAGCCTGGTCGACGCGCGCCAGCCAATGGGACCGAAGTGTATAAGGTGCTCTTGGCTAGCTTGGCGCGTGAAAGGTGACATACAGGGCCCCTGGCTCAGAAACACCTCCTTTGATTCTCTGCTTCCCAAAGCTCTCGCTCCAGTGTTGCCACTCCTACTGATTTATGAATAGATCTACAGATTTTTTTTCAGAATTTTGCTGATTCAGTGATAATACCACAGAATCTACTGAGTTTTATTCTTTTTGCCTACACGTGGTCCAAAACTACCACTATTTGCTCCACACTCTAAAAAAAGCCTGTGCGTCTGCTTTCCCGCACAACACTCGGAGAGCCAATCACAGCAACTTATTGAGGCAGCTCAGCGAATGACGATGCCGAAACATATGTTTAGACCAAAAAACGCACTCTGAGTTGTGACATTAAGCAATGCAAGCGTGACGTTTTGCATTGCTTAATGTCACAACTCAGACTGCGTTTTTTGGTCTAAACATATGTTTCGGCATCGTCATTCGCTGAGCTGTTTCCGTAAGTTGCGGTGATTGGCTCTCCGGGAGTTCTGCGGGAAAGTATACGCACGGGCTTTTTTTAGAGTGCAAGGCGTGTCTCTGTGTGCGTGGGCGTGCGTGTGCGTGCGCGCGAAGGTGTGTGTGTGTGTGTGTGTGCGCGCGTGTGTGAGGGGGGGGGGTCGTTTTAAAAAGAAATGGGGGGGGAGGGAAAGTGAGAGCCAATAGTGTACGCGCACAGGTGACAACACAATGCCGGAGATAGTTAAACGAGGGTGGATTGGTGTACAAAATGGGAAAGAGGGAGGAAGGCTTGTAAAAGCTAGAGTCGCTACAGAGCGACGGCACGGTCGGCCATCTGAGAGGGCGCATCTCGCTCAGGACCAACTTGAATAGGTTGGTTCTGATTTCGCTTCGCGTCTGCCATTGGCCGTGCCGTATGCAGCGCGGTATGAGCGATTTTAATTTGCTTATAACTACGGGGGAACGGTGGCCGTGGGAGATCCGTGGCCGAATTACAATTTAGAACGTCATCGCAAGCGTACGCGGAATCATAAGCTCCGTTTGAGCTGAGGAAGCGTCCTTGCTTGGACGCGGTGATAGGGTATTGGATCTTCCTGCTGATTATCGGTTCATTCTGCCCAACCTACCGGCAAATGACTCTTCGAAATGTACGGCATTTCTGCACGCTGACATCAGCGTGCGGCCGTATCATTGAAGATTTCAGGGAACCTTTGCGACAACTTGGCGTCCTGAGCGACGTGACCGGTATGGGGGTGTTCCAGATGGGGCACGTTTGGATTGTCCGCCTCAAGTCGACTGCTGCCAAGGAGAAACTGATGGTGTCTGGCAAGTTCAAGGTGAAAGGAGGTTGGTGTGTGCCGATGCCCAGACCTATAGTCCGTTGCAACCTAAGAACGAAGGGCGAGGGTAAGACGGGCCGGGGAGGAGGAAGCAGACGGAACGCTAAAGAGAGAAGGAGGTTTCCCCCTCTCTTCTCCAGCGTTCCGTCTGCTTCCTCCTCCTCCTCGGCCCGTCTTACCCCCGCCCTTCGTTCTTAGGTTGCAACGGACTATAGTTATGTTATAACTAGGTCTGGGCACTTGATCTAATAACCTACCGATGAATCAATTAATGCTTTAATCGCAACAAAATTTTTAACCAGTTAATCGGTTAAATTTTGACAAACGAAAAAGTAAAAATTGAACGCTTTCACCACGCAGACGTGTACGAGTATACCTGTCTGAAGGCGAACTTCAGGTGAACATTTTGCCTAAGTGAACTGTAGGGGCGAGACGTGTGACTTGAAAGAAGTGGAGAAGGTTATATGTGCCCCAGCCACTTCAACGACATGCGATTGTCCATTTAGAGGAGCTGAGCCTATATACCTATTGCTAAATTACCCAACCATCAAGGAGAATGCAGGGAATGGTGTTCCACGCGCCGCACGTGCTGGTGTCTGCAGCAGTAACTGTCCTAAAGAAAAAGCCTAAAACAAATTGCATCTTGCAAGCGCTTCCATCAACACTTAATTTTGGTTATTTACTTAGAATCTTTTATACGGGAAGGCGTGCGCGTGTGGCGCGTGGAACACCATTCCCGGCCTTCTTCTTGATAGTTGGGTAATTTAGCAATCAGTCTATTGTGAACAATTAAAGGAGTTCCGTATTGCTGGAAAATATTAACGAACCTGTTTGCTTCTGCGGCTGAAGTAATAATTTGTGAGTGCGGCTGTCTTTCGACTGTTCTCAAATACACATCAAAGTTGATTTAAAATCTGAAATTTTTACATTTTGCCGTTTATCACAAATTTAACAAAGGCAAACAAAATTGTCATTTTTACTTTTTGTAAATTTATAATGCATGGGAATGTACGAAACCTATTAATAGACCTATTGCTATATAACCCAAGCATCAAGGAGAATGCAGGAATTGGTGTTCCACGCGCCGCACGTGCTGACGTCAGCAGTAGTAACTTTTCTAAAGCAAATACCTAAAACAAATGGCATCTTGCACGCGCCTTCGTCAATGCTTTATTTTGGTTATTTACTTCGAATCTTTTGTACGGGGAACGCTTGCACGTGTGGCGCGTGGAACACCATTCCCTGCATTCTCCTTGACGCTTCGGTATTATAGCAATATGTCTATTGATTAATTCTTCGATTAAAATTGACGCCCAGCCCTAGTTATAGCTTAGTCCGCAAGGCATCCGTGCTTCATATGTCGCGTGCAAAGCCACTCCTTGAATTGGATGCCACGCCTCATCCGAACCACGCCATGTCCCGTACACTTTGCACTTAGTGTACAGCGCTATCAAGGCTGCTAACGCCAGCATGGGGTATGATCTCGCAGATCATTTGCACGTGTTCTCGCGCCAAAGAAAAATGAAGCCACGCGCCCGCGCCAGTTGCTTTGGCAGCGTTGTATAGACGCTTTACACACGCGCCAGATTGAGCCGCCATAGCCGACCTTCTCTTGTCTTACCGAGATGCCAAGCCACTGAAACGGACGTTTCCGAGCCTCCACACAGGCCTATGCTGGGGAGAAGGACGTAGTAGCCCCTAAAGTGGCAATAACCTGCCCTGCTGTGGTAAGAATGAAGTGCAGCGAACGGGATAAGAGGAAACAAAAACTGAAGGGCGGTTATGGCGGCGCCCATGCACAGCTGCTGTAAAGCGTTATGCACGCGCACTTTCTAGCTTCTGGCTGGCTGCAACTGCGATCGAGCGCTGGCTGGACTGTGATATAGCATGCGTGGACTGTGCTTTTTGTGAACAGTTGAAACGTGCACAGATGGCGAGAGGTGAACTGTCGTTGTAAAGTCCATTGATAAAATTCACGCTTACAAGTATCGCCAACCATTGTAGTGGAAACGCGCAAGACACGTGCCACGAGAGGGTGCATGATCCCCGTCATTCGCTTCCAAAAGCCGCTCATTTCAGTTCTGCGCCGCCATTTGCTTCCAAGGGCCGCTCGAGACACAGGTATCGTGCATTGGAGCATTTGACGCTACTTGAAAAAGAAACGCAAACACATCGAGGGGTTTTATGTCTCTGGCCACCTCGGCATTCACTGCCGAGACTGTGGTTGGCGTGGAGTGGCGACCCGCTAATACGAGAGATTTTTGAGGCTGAAAAGGTCGGTTGATTAGGTGTCTCTACCTGTCAAATAATTGAATTGCTAGGCGAAATTGTCAATCTAATGTGCTTAAATTTCATGGGTGTTCTGTATCGTGGTATTGTTGCTTTCAAAGCAGTAGAAAAAGAAACGTTTGAAGTCTTCCTGCTAAGGATGTGTATCTCGGGTTTGAGGTCGTGAAGATCTTCGTCCGCTTAACCCATAGTTGACAGAAATGGCCAGGCCAAGCTCAGCACGTCTCGAAAGTACAGTGCAAGAGCAAAACTTCGTCGGTCAAGAAAGAAAAAGCTAAAGGAAAGGTAAGTATGTATGCGTTCATCGAATTTTGCACCCGTCGTCTTTCATATAAATGATAGATTCTAGGCGAAATTTCTTTACGGCACAAATCCGCTCTGGGAGCGTAATCTCAAGCATGCTTCAAGCTGGTAGAGGCGGCTCCCGGCGCTAAGGTTATTACGAAAGCGAGATTTTGTAAAACTGTCTAACGCATTATTTCACTGCAACTAAACAATTTGGTCACATGAGCGCGTCAAGAATGTGTGCCAAACCTTGAACTTACCTATGTAATTTATGAATATATTCCTGCGTCCTGATTAATTATTCTCAATATTCTCTCACCCTATAAGTACGGATTTTTACAAGGCCGAGGAACCCAAATGCTCCTGGAGAAATTTTCTGATGAGGTTAATTTATCTTTTGAACGCAATAAGGTGGCCTGTGCGCTTTTTTTTTTTTTTTGGACGTTAGCAAGGCATTTGATGGGGTTTGCCACCGTATTTTACTGACAAAGCTTTCAATGTTAAGCGCCGTTCACGTATATGCGACCGAGCACGACCGAGAGAGACCAGACCGGTTTTTAAGCCTCTTTCGACGTCTTAGGACCGGATGCGCTGCAGCGGAGCTGGTCCTAAGAAGTCGCAAGAGGCTTAAAAACCGGTCTGGTCTCTCTCGGTCTTACTCGGTCGCAAGAGTGTGAACGGGCCTTTAGATTTCCGTGGTTCTTTCCTACGCCTGCTGCATAACTTTCTGCGAGATTGGCGTCAGTGTGTATCGGTTGGACAGTTTCAAAGCGACTTTTCTCTTATCAAAGCTGGTGTCCCACAGGGTTCAATTTTAAGTCCGCTTTTGTTTAACATTTATGTTAATGATCTACATAAACTTTTTGCCAATTTCTTTATTTCAGTATGCCGATGATACTGTCCTGCTAGTCAGAGCGTCCAACTATTTAGAAGCTATCTCTGCTTTACTATCTGCGGCTATTAAAGCTATGGACTGGTTTGCAGCTAATT
>JAZHYW010013871.1:0-15022 GCA_037355805.1 Ixodes ricinus | reverse complement strand
TTATTATAAAGCTCCAGGATGGACGCACCGCTGTCCTTGTAACGAACTTCCGACAAGAGGCTCAGCACCTTACAAAAGGTACCACCGTGGGACACATCGAGGAGCTCCAGGACTCAGCCGCAATCACCGGAATATCTGAAGACTCCACTTCGTCGCAGCGCGAGACAGCGTCATCCTCTGATCTCGACATCGACCCCACCCTCCCCTTTCCCACCGACGACAGCTGACTGACCTCCTCGCCGAGTTCTGTGAGTACTTTGCCACGTCATCAAAGGTACGCCAGATGACGATTGCGAAGCATCGAATAGTTACTGATGACGACGCCCTTCCTGTACATCGACCGCCGTACCGAGTTTTCGTGAAAGAAACGGAGTCATCCAGAAGCAAGTTCAGGAAATGATTGATGACGACATCGTCCAGCCCTCAAACAGTCCGTGGGCTTCCCCAGTAGTCCTGGTGAAAAAAAGACAGAACCTTGAGGTTCTGCGTGGACTATTGCCGGCTAAACGCAGTAACAAAAAAGGACGTCTACCCACTGCCACGCATCGACGACACTCTGGACCGGCTGCGCCACGCCCGATACTTTTTGTCGATGGACCTGAAGAGTGGGTACTGGCAGATAGAGGTCGACAAACGGGATCGGGAGAAAACTGCCTTCGTCACGCCGGACGGACTGTAGGAATTTAAAGTGATGCCATTCGGACTGTGCACCGCACCGGCGACCTTCCAGCGCGTAATGGACACCGTCCTATCCGGCTTGAAATGGCAAAGCTGTCTCGTCTACCTCGACGACGTCGTGGTATTCGCAAGCGACTTCGACGAGCCCCTGAGACGTCTGCGAGCCGTGCTACAGGCTATCCAGAGTGCTGGACTGACACTAACGCCATCAACATGTCGGTTTGCTTACGGCAAGCTCAAATTCCTGGGCCTTGTCGTGAGTGCTCAGGGTGTAAGCCCAGACCCCGACAAGACATCCGCTATCGCCGACTTTCCGAAGCTATCAGACAAGAAAGCCGTACGAAGATTTCTTGGGCTGTGCGCTTATTACAGACGTTTCGTTCGCGATTTCGCTAAGGTTTCTGCACCGCTCACGCATCTGACGAAGGACGACGTGGACTTCCGGTGGGGGGAGGCGCAAGAACAAGCGTTCAACGAACTGAAGGAAAGACTCCAATCGCCCCCTATCCTTGGACACTTCGATTCATCAGCGGAAACCGAAGTTCACACGGACGCCAGCAACGCCGGGCTCGGCGCGGTACTCGTCCAAAGACAAGATGGAGCAGAGAGGGTGGTCGCTTGCGCAAGCCGGGCGCTGTCGAAGGCAGAGCAAAATTACTCAACGACTGACAAGGAATGCCTCGCTGTCGTCTGGGCGTTAACCAAGTTCCGCCCGTACCTGTATGGAATCCCGTTCCGCGTCGTCACGGACCACCACGCTCTCTGTTGGCTCGCCAACCTTAAGGACCCGTCAGGACGCCTCGCTCGCTGGAGCCTTCGACTGCAAAAATTTGACGTAACCATTGTGCATAAGTCTGGCCGTAAGCATAACGACGCCGACTGTTTCTCTAGGGCCCCAGTAGAATCTCCCCTGACAGCACCGACGACGAGGATGATGCCCGTTTTCTCGGCGCAGTTACAGATGCCGACATGAGAGCACTCCAACGCGACGACCCGGAACTTAGCGCCGTGATAAACTACCTCGAAGGTCAAGGAAGTGCAGCTCCACAAGTCTTTGCCCGAGACTTGTCAAGCTTCGTTCTGCGGCAAGGCGTGCTCTTCAAAAAGAACTTCGGAACCAGTGACCCTGCCTGGCTGCTGGTTGTTCCTGCCAGCCTGCGAGAAGAAATCTTTCAAGCATGCCACGACGACCCGACGGCTGGACACCTTGGCTACAGCAGGACGCTCGCCCGGATTCGTGACTAATACTACTGGCCGAGACTTCCGATAACCGTCCATCTGTACACACGGTCGTGCCATGAGTGCCAACGACGTAAGAAACCTCCGACGAAGCCAGCAGGACTCCTGCAGCCGATATCTGCCCCGACTACTCCCTTCCAGCAGGTCGGAATGGACTTACTTGGGCCGTTTCCAACATCGACGCAAGGAAACCGGTGGATTATTGTCGCGACCGATTATCTTACACGATACGCCGAGACGAAAGCCTTTCCAGCGGGCATAGCGGTTGAAGTCGCCAAGTTTTTCGTCGAGTCCATTCTCCTTCGACAAGGCGCACCTGAAGTGCTGATCACTGATCGAGGATCATCTTTCATGGCCCAGCTGATGCAAGAAATCCTTCGTCTCAGCCACACCAGTCATCGTCGCACCATGGCCTACCACCCGCAGACCAACGGGCTGACGGAGAGACTCAACAAGACCATCGCCGACATGATCTCCATGTACGTCGACGTGGAGCACAAGACATGGGACAAGGTGTTGCCGTACGTTACGTTTGCGTACAACACAGCGTTTCAAGAAACCACTGGAATGACGCCGTTCCAACTGGTGCACGGCCGGACGGTTACCACGATGCTTGACACCATGCTGCCTCACATGCCTACCGACGACGGCAACGACGACGCTCAACTGATCTCTCAACGCGCCGAGGAAGCTCGTCAACTGGCAAGAATCAAGATTCAAAACCAACAGCGAGTCGACGCACGCCGGTATGATTTTCGTCGCCGGGACGTCCACTTTCAACCCGGAGACCGGGTATTGGTGTGGACACCGATTCGGCGCCGCGGTCTCAGCGAGAAGCTTCTCAAGTGCTATTTCGGACCCTACAAAGTCATCCCACGCCTCGGCGATCTGAACTACGAAGTTCTACCCGACGGAACGCGCCCATCTGCAAGACGCCAGCCACGACCCGAGGTGGTGCACGTCGTCCGGCTCAAGCCGTATTACGAACGACAGAACTTTGGACTCTCGTCAAAGAGTGAACTGTGAACTGTGAACTGGGAACTGTGGCTCGCGACTCGCTATCTCTTGTTGTGCATTTGTGTTTTACCTTTGTTCTGCATCGGGACGATGCACTTTCTAAAGGGGGAGTAATGCCGCGAGCGCAGCTGACTAAGTAGGCAGCGCGCTCGTGGCCTAACGGTTATCGCGCGTGCCTTCCACGCAGAAAGCTCAGGGTTCGATCCCTGGGAGCGCCGCGTCTTTTATTTATTCTTCCAATTTAGATTTCTGTTAATTTCGAGAACCGTGTTGCTCGTTCTAGGTTAGAATGTTCTGCACGCCGAATGTTCCAGGCCGAATGTTCCAGAAGCCCACGCGTGCACAAAGGGGCTCCGCGTAACCATCCGGACTCAGTTTCGCCCCAGCGTTCGATTCTGCTCATTCGCCGATTTCGACGCCCGCGACGCTCTGCTGTTATCTACTGTTTCCTTTTTATTTTTGGGCACAAGTTCGGCCCTATTAAACGTTTCAGTTTTCCAGTTATTCTTTTGTTTCCTCGCCTGTCCATTCGTGACAATATATTAACACAGTGGTTCGCAACCATTGATGCTTCGCGGATCCCTTGTGGATCGGCGGAGATGGAGGAGGACCCCCTTCGTAGAGAGGGGAAGCTAAATAAATTGGTTAATTATGATAATGATTTAATAAATACATATTACTAAGTGCTGTGTGAAATAGACTTCCCTCATTGATATACACAAGAGAAAACTCAAGCGAAAATGTAAACGTTTCTTCTTAATCACAATAGAACACAACTTTTATTGCCGGGCTTGACTGATGAGGCGGGGCTTCGCGGACCCCTAGGATGCCTTCGCGGACCCCAAAAGGTCCGCGGACCCCGATTTGAGAACCACTGTATTAACATATCACTTATGTCTTTTCAGTACGTAAAATAATTATTCATCCAATTTCACATAGTTTATTGAGATATGTGGTTAAGGTGTTCGGAATTTGTCCAAGCTACTGACACGGTTGTATTTTGAAAAAAAAAAATTACATTGAAACTTGTCTCCTGTGAAAACCCAATTCCTGCCGGCAGTGACTTGTTTCACTATTTGAAATTTCCATGTCTCCGAACACCATTTATTACATTTCTCGTCCTACGCTACTTTTGGTAAGCTGATTTCAAAACCAAAACCCCTTCACTTCGTTCGCTTCGTTTTGAAGAGACTTTCAAAGTTACTTTTGTCCGGATTGGATGCGGCAGGTCTACACGCGAATTCTATACCTGATCTCTTTAATATATTTTCCACGGAAATTCTGCAAGCTAACCCACTGAGACAGCTGAACGCAATGCTACGATTTTATCTTCTCTATCGGTTATGCTCCCTAATGTATTTGTATTTCTAGTACTTGTCAACCACGTATTATAATTGTCATCTTAATTTATTGTTTTTATTTCAAACTCTTTTCAAACTTGCTTTTGCAAATTTTTTTTTGTCTTTACGGCAGTTACTGTTTTTGTCCTCGGGCATCATTTACAATTGCATTCATAACTTTTAGTTGGGCGGCGCCACACAACCCATCATTGGCTTTGATTGCCCCGCACACGTGTATACCTTCATGACTGTTTTTGAATAGAACTATTACTATAATGATATTATTATTATTATTCTTAGAACTCTTATTGTTATCTTATTATTATTAATATTCAATTATTAATATTAATTGTTACCCTACGCAACTCTTCGACACATCAAGTAGTAACAAACATGTACGAACTCGGCCACCTGTCAATCAACGCCCCAAGGGGCGCGGGGCCAGCCCCGACCAATCACAGAGCCGCAGAGCGGGGCCTCTTCCCTCTCTCCCATCCCAGGGACCAATGACAAGGCATGGGCGTTGGCCAGTGACCAATCGGGGCTCAGCGAGGTCCCGCCCTCGAGTCACGTGCTCGGTATAGGTGAGGCGCGCGCCATGACCTCAGACCTCAAACCGCAAACCTCACACCACAAGCGTGGTTGACCAGGTGTTGACAGCTGCGGTCAACACCTGGTCAACAACCACGTGATGTCACACAGGGTCCGAGCTTCGTCCGACAGATGGCGCTATAGGACTTGAATTGCGGCGCTCAGGGCGTCTCACGTGTGATGGGTTCGAGCTGCGTCCGACAGATGGCGCTCACCTGATATTGTGCTGCATCCGAGGGAGGGCGCTCGCTGTGGGTCACGTGACCGTCATATGACGGTCACGTGAGTTTATTTGAATCGCTGGGCGGTAAATGCATTTTATTCGATTAAAGGGCTGCGCGGGCGACTGGGACTCGACCTGTCGACCTTGTGTACAGCAGCCCGACACTCTACCCGCTGAGCTACAAGCACTTTTTTTTCGTTATTGCTTGGTAGTTACAGCAACATTCATGTCATTCTAACGGCACTGTACAGTTCTTTTGCACAGCGTATTAAAAATCACGCATTTCGAGGAGTGATTTTAAAATACTAGTCCACTCCGGTTCAGGATCACAGTTCAAATACACACTCTGTACTTGTTTTACAAGGTTGAAGAAATATATCCGCACTTCTTTTGCGTCGAGGTCAGCATGTCGAACAGCCATACGTGATCTCCAAATGCTGCACAAAGCTAACAACATAATCATGTCATAAGGAACTTCATTATCATTATCCACACTAAGGAAACGTATCCCTGTTGGGGTTACAGGTAGTTCTTTCTTTAAAGTGCGTTGGAGGACATCCCAGAAAAATACCGCGTCCCAACAAAAAATAAACACATGTTCAATAGTCTCAGGTTTTTTACATAGAAGGCAATTTACCGACCATGGCACATAAATCCCTCGTTCTTTAAGCCAAACCTTAACTGGCAAGGTATTCGTGTGTAATTTATAAAAGAAAGTCTTAACAGCCGCGGGAACACACATCCTTTTTACACGTCTAAGCACATCGCGACCACGTTGGGACACACCTCGATACAAGGGCATGGGGAAAACACTCACAACTAAATCGCGATAGAGCGCTTTTTTACTGACATCACAAAGGTAATTCAAAGAAAAACGTGCTGTCAAAAACCCCATCGTGTCAACAACCTCTTTCAAAAACCCAGTGATTCTTGTTGGCTCGCCGCCATGAGAAGAAACAAGAAAATATGGCAAATGTGGTGACACTTTTGTTTGAATCAGTGTGCGAATGAACGGGTGCTCTTGGTCTCTCAAAAAAAGAAGCGTGACACAAGCTGCTTGACAAAAAGGTGGGAAAGCCCCACGCCACCGTTACAAACTCGATGAAAAAGATTGTCTCGTCTCATGGGCTCATACTTCGAGCTCCAAATAAACGTAGCGAAAATTCGATGAAATTTTTGAACATTAGTTCGCGCACAATGGATGACCTGAAGAACATACCAGAGCTTCGCAATGAGAAAAACGTTACAGACAGTCGCTCGGGCAAAAATAGACAGCTCGCGTTGCTTCCAACGAGAAGCACGCCTGTCCAGGTCGGTAGCGACACCCGACCAGTACGTTTGGCTATTCCGGAAACTTTGCAATGGCACCCCGAGGTACTTGCACGGCACTGTGTCCCAGCATACACCCTCAAATTCTGAGGGTGTAGTGGCCCAGGCGCCATGCCAGAAACCACGGCACTTCTCCCAGTTTATAACAGCACCAGTAGCGTGGCAAAACCTTTTAGCCAAAGTTATGACTTCGGTGACGCTTTCTTTGTCCCTACAAAAAACAGCAATGTCATCGGCGTAACTCATTATTTTTACTTCTGCATTATAAAATTGGAAACCTCGGACACGTTGACTATTTTTTACGCTTAAACAAAAAAGCTCTAAATACAAATTAAACAAAAGGGGAGACATAGGGCAACCTTGTCGTACCGACTCTCGTACGTTAATAACAGAACTGAGCTCTTTGTTCACTATAAGCCTTGTTGTACAGTCCTTATAGGCCATCTTTACACCTTCTAGGATGGCGTCACCAACATTGACATGATTCAAAACATCAAAGAGTACATCATGGCTAACACGGTCGAATGCCTTATCTAGATCTATCTGTAGCACTGCAACCTGCTCGGCGCTGTCACTGCAGGCCTCCAGGACGCTACGAGCCACATGCACATTTGTCAAGATAGTCCTCCCCTGTATCCCACACGTTTGATGCTCACTTATTATCTCACACGCGACACCTTGAAGGCGACGCGCCAGAATTTTCGCGAAGATCTTGTAATCGGTATTGCATAACGTTATTGGGCGATAACCGGTGACGCTGCGCAGTTTCACGGTGTCATCAGATTTCGGTATCAGGACAGTGTAGGCACGAGAAAACGAAAAGGGCAAACATTCTCTTTCATAGGCAGTATGAATGACGTTCAAAAAAACACTAGCTATTAGGCTCTTAAAGGTCTTGTAAAATTCTGCGCCCAATCCATCCGGTCCCGGCGTCTTAGAGTTCGGCAGGTCGTCGATTGCGCGCTCCACTTCTTGGATCGTAATTTCTTGCTCAAGTCCCTCGCGTTCATCATTCGACAGCCTTGGCAGTTTTTCTAGAAGCTGGGCATAAATGTCCGTATGACACCCTTGCGCTTTCTTAGCAAAAAGCTGTGCGTAATGCTCGAGGAAGGCCTGTGCTATTTTCTCGGGATCCGTAGTAATCATATGCTTGAATTCGATTTCGGCTATTTCGTTCCGAAGTGCGTAACGCTTCTCGTCTGCCAAGGCACGCTTAGTGGGCTGCTCGCCCATCGTGTATTTTTCTGCACGGGCGCGCACTACTGCACCACGATAGCGCTCACGGTGGAGCTGATCTAATTTTTCTCTGACATACTCCACGTCTTTTACCCCATTACCGGGTCTTTCGCACTCTGCTTTACACAGCTCTATTAAGTCCTTATTTAAACTGCGTTCCTCACACCGGGCGTTGTACGAAAGAATTGACGACCTCTCAATGGCGATTGCCTTGATTTCTTGTTTTGCCAGTTCCCATTTCTCGAAAATGTCCCCTCCCGGCTCTTTAAAAGCATCTTTCAAAAACTGTTCTGCGTTTTTTATAAAGACGTTGTCTTTCAGAAGCTTTATGTTTAGTTTCCATAGGTTCCAATTAAACTTTTTCTTTTCAGGTGCTCTGTCGCCTATCGTCGCGATAACCAGACTGTGGTCTGAGAAAAAGACTGGAGTGACACGGTACTTTCCTAAATGTTCTGCTAGAGGGGCAGAAACATACACCCTGTCCAAACGCGCACTCGACGACGCTTGAAAATGGGTAAAACGCATTTCCTTCTTCGCGTTCCTTACAGTGCCCACATCAACCAAGTCAAAATCCTCCAACATTTCGCCCAAAAGTAGTTCACTCGGATCAGCGTTCCGTCTTGTTGGCGATCTATCCAACTGTCGTACAACACAATTAAAGTCGCCCACAAGGACTAGGGCTCTATCGCAATCAAGATACCGACGTAAACCGCCAAAAAATAAAACGCGGTCAGTGGTCACATTTGGGGCATAAATGCAAATAAGCCTAAATTGATTTGACGTTAGCACAAAATCACACATAATGAAACGTCCTTCAGTGTCCGTAGTAACACATAACTGCGACAATGGTACCGACTTCTTCAGAAGCAGGAAACACCCTGCCGAATGACCAACTGCATGCGTCACACAGATTTCGTAGTTAGGCATGAAAGGCCTAACTGCTTGCTCTACCTGTTCCGCCTCAGCCAATTTAGTTTCTTGCAACGCCAAGAAATCGGGTTGTTCTTTCAACAATAATCGCTGTATTTGGTACTGCATAAGAGGCGCTGCGCTCCGGTCACATGATGATTGCGTGTTTTGAATTTAAATCGCTGCGCGGTAAATGCATTTTAATCGCTAAAAAAGGCTTCGCCGCAGGTCATGTGACCATGGTCGCAATTTCCTATATATATGTGGTATATGACGACGGCGCACCGTCATTATGGCGGTGACGCTCGCGTCCGTCAAGTCTCTTCTCGCGTCCGTCAAGTCTCTTCTCGCCTTCATCATGGGCTCCTTTCTAATTGTCTGCGTGATCACCATTGGCGTCAGCATGTCGCACGCGAGCCTGCACGGAAATTGCACGCTCTAGATGAGTCTGAACAAGGAGATCAAAGTACATCAGTGCCCTGCATCCGTGCTGGCAATACGCGTATGGTCAAAAGAGCGCTATCCGAAAAGAGCCGGTGTAAATTTGGACAGGAATCAGACTGAGGCGCTGAAGCAATGTCTCAATGAGCTGGACGTTCTTGCTCCCCGGAAATATGATCTCGAGTGTGAAGACAGCTGCATCATCAGCGAGTCCATGTACTTTCGAAGATGTCCTCTGAACGTGTATCAAATTCGGCGACTGATTGGAGGAAGGAAAGCCTCATTGTACGGAATAAATCTCGATCGTGAAGCTATATTGCTCCTGTCAAAATTTTTGAATAAAAAATGATAAAACTCGCTACGTGTTTGTGTATTGCGCGCATGCACAGAGCCCACGACCGCTCGACGCATCGGGTAAAGGACACGAAATTTTTTTCTTCATCTCTTTTATTGCTCAAAATCCTTCGCATTAACCCAAGTGTTGTGCGAGGAATCGTAGCCCCTCCATTTTACGAGGTATTGCAGATGGGGCGCACGTCGGCGTCTCAAAATCTTCTCCACGATCCAGGTCTTGTTTTCGGCCAGGGAAACGCGCTGCAGTTCTGCCTCGTAAAAAGAGCCGAGAACGGGCTCTTTTCTCACCATATCGACTAGGTGGTAGGTATTGGGCACACCTAATCGAATTCGGTCCACGATAAACACCTCGTCCGTGAACGACTGCTTGTACTTCTTCACGAGAAGTTGACGATCTTGGGAGATGCGCACATGCTCACCCACGCGAAATTTAGGTATTTTCACGTGACCGGGATCGGGGAACAAGTGAAAGAAAAATTCGGTCTGGTTCTGGGGAGTAACATCAACCGGCCTAGCGTTCAGTGTCCTGTGGTGGCTAAAATTATAAGATTTGACGATTTCCGGGAGGATTTCAATTAGGCGTTTGGTTCGTGCATACTCAAAGTACTTGTAAACCCGACTCAATATGGTGCGTTGTACGCGTTCCACTATCGAAGCCTTTTGCTTTGAATTCACGGAATACAATTTAATGTCGTTTTTCTCCAGAAACGAGAGGACCAATCTTCCGTAAAATTCACGACCACGATCCGTACATAAACGCTTGCTTTTCCCCATTTTGCGAAAGACAATTTTCAACGCCCTGACAACTCCCTCGCCCGTCTTTCGAGCTATGGGGACGACGGTGAGAAATCGTGAGAACGTATCAATCACAAACAAAATATATCGTTTTCCATCGTTGTATTTGGCAATTTTTTGAATTTCAACTAGATCAGCTTGATAGACGTCTCGAAGTCCCAAGGATAGCGTTTTGCGGTAAACGCGAGGGCGCCTGGTTTCCTGAACAGCGTATATGCGTCCGAGGCTTCTAGAAACTTTTCCGCCGTTCTTCGTCCCGTATGTCGTGCGAGTCTGTTGATTCCACCGAAAGAGGCTGGATGACTTGCTTCATAGTAGACGGCTTTGCTCCCCTTCTTTTGTGACGAAGACATGCTTTCTGGGCGCACCGCTTTGTTGGTCGGTTGTGTCGAGCTCGAAATGCCGTCAGGTTCAGGTGACAATTGATGAGAGAGGAAATGGCGCCTCTCATCCATGGAGGCTGCCTGTTGTAAAGCTCGTAGTGCAGAAGCTCTACAATGCTGGATCCCTCGAGCGGCTCTCCGTGAACCACCGGCGTTCCCTCGGGGGTGTAGGCAATTACCGAGGAAATCGCGCCGAGGAGCGTCTCGACTTTCACCCGGTGTCGTGGGTGAAAAGCGGAAAGAATTTCCTCGTCGTTAAAGTAATCCTTGTCTAGAATTTCTTCCATGCCAGGCGCTGCGAGGCACGAGGTGGTGCGATAGAAACGGGATCAGCAGGAGCGGTTGGCGATGAGATTGGTGATCCTGCACTCCGCTGCTCCGGCGAAGCGGTACGAAGGCGCTTCGGTGCTGAAGTGACCGAAGAAGAAGACGCACCTCGACGAATGGTCGCCCGCGCTTTGAGGGTCCTTCTTTTAAAGCGATCGTGATTCACGATGGTCACTGGCAGGTTCTCTTTGACCAATGATAGCCCACCATAAAAGTTTCCGTAGACGTCGACAGACCATTTTCGTATGGGCGCTTTCCTTTTATTCTGAGGAAACGTAGGTCGGTGACGCGTTTCTTTTATTTGCAAAAAAGTAACGAAATACGTTACGTATTTCTTTACTTTTTTCGGTAACACCTACAACACTGCTCACTACGCCCGTGCTACCAAGCGGAAGGAGACCAGCGGAACAACAGAAAAAGCTTTACCACTTGTCGTGCCTTGTGGTTATGAATGTAGGAAAAATATCATACCTTGAGTCGAAGGACGCTGTATTCATTTAATCAATTAATAAATACACTTCCGCAGACGCACCGTCTGCTGATCTGCTGTGCTGGTCCCGCCGGCAGCGCGGAAAGTTGTTCGAAGTAAATGTAGGCCTCGAGTGATCTGTACGACTGCACCGTGTCGGCCGTGAACTGGCTTGGTGAAGAAACTAATTAAAAAACGACGTGAGCCATCGACGTCGGGGCAGCAACTTCATATCAGAACTCCAGCAGTCCTTGTTTTTGGCGTACGGATCGTCTAAGGCAACGCCGTCTACGCACCGCTTGTCTCGATAGCGGTGCCGTTCAGGATCGTGTACCGAACTCAAATACTCGGGCATAACAAGCGACCTGCGTTGACAAGAAATACGACGCAGAACTAAGGCTAGAAGCGTCTCTAGAACGTCAACAACGAGCGCAGGCCACACAACGCAATGGCGAAAACACGGAGAGCCTGGCCTCTTTTGTCCACATCGCTTCTGCGCTTGCGCGGCCTTCCGGCCGTGTTGGTAAACAGAGCCGCGCCGCGTGTCGGTCTATACACCGACGCGCGTCGCGCTCTGTTTCCAAACATGGCAGGAGAGCTGCGCAATCGCAGAACGTGCGTGGACAAGAGCGACCGCACCTGCCGTGTTCTGCCCATTGCGACGCAGGCTTTACGTTCGACAACCGACGCTTTTGTGTCGTATTTCGTCATTTGCTATGTCTGACTATTGGCACTCGCTGCCAGAGTCCGAGCAGCAGTGATACAGCGAGAACCTGTGCGCTGACGGCATTGACTTCCAGGATCCCAACGCCATGAGCAAGAAGCGCTGGCGCTCCGACGCAAGGTCGCGCAAGTTACTGCCGCCAATCTTGGTGGCGCACGTTGTAATCTACCTGGTCTGTTCGCGGAGCTAATTTACGGCCGACACTGTGCAAGCGTACAAGTCTCTCCTACATCTACTTCGCGTCTGGTAAGAACTGGTTGAACGCAATGCGTGCGAATATATCGGGAGTCATTGGTGTCGAAAATTTAACTGCTCTTTTTTAAGCCACAGGCCCGGTACGATACTGCGAGCTCTGGACGCGTCAATGCGTCTGAGCCAAGGTGATGCCGTAGCCGCGGGCAGCAGCTAAATCCCACCTGGGTGCAGCGAGCAACCGGGTGGGCGGCAACTTGTGTGCAATTACCGTATGCGAAGTCCGGGTGGTCTGGATCAGATCACTACTTCCCTACGCATAGGAATGCCTCAGTGCTGGGAACAAATATTGCAGTGGAAGCTACGCACTTACCTTCAGTGAAGGCTTGCCACACAAGCAAGTCGTCCGTGCGCGACCATTTTTTGCGATCCACGCAGATCATCCATTTTCGACGTCTGTCAGTGTCCGCCGGGGACTTGTGGAAGCTTATTGCACCACTTTTACAGCACTGTTCGGCGCCACCAGCAACCTCGCAGCTTTGCGGCATTCCGAAATGCTGCGTCGCACATGCAAAACGCTCGCTTTGGGTGCAAAATCGTTCCGGCTGCAAAAATCGGAAATATCGGGTTGTACACAAAAACGAAAGACCTTGGGTATGGTTCACGGTGATTCTGCTGCCTTTTTACTGTTCTATCATTTAGGAGCTATCTTGCGGTTCAGCTATCATTGAAAATAAGACAGCAAGCACTACAGTCAAAAAGAAAAAAGGCCCTATACTCTGTTTTTGTTTTGCTGGTTCGCGTCGGCAAAGTTGAAAACCTAAACCGATCCGCGATTAGATACGTGCAAGCCACATATCTATACATGGCTTCCACAGGACGTCTTCCATGCTGGTGAAGCCTCCATGCAACGCCGTGGAAGGTGCGGTGTCGCGCGTCCCACGAGTGTCTATACTTCGTCTCCCGTTTAGGGATAGACCTAACTGCAAAGGCTGTGTTAGTGCGAGCGGATAGCCTTGACTGCCTTGAGAGCACTCGCTGCATGAGGGCTCGTGCAGCCGCCGAGGCTTCATCCAAAGCAACTAGCTCGCGCTTTTAGCATGCTGTGCTAACAATAGTCCATGCTAAGGTGAGACGAAGTATGGTGACTTATAATAATACACTAAAGGCTATGCTTTCACTCGCCCAGGCCACATTTCAACCCAAAGCGTAGTATTTTGATTGTGTTTTCTATTATCCCATATATCGAAACGCAGATAATACACATTCTTTACTAAAAGTGATCAAAGGGTCTCAATTATGCGTTTGTTTTATTAATATTTTAAGGTCGTTCTATTAGTTGGAAACTTGACAGATGCTCCACTATGCAGCTTTGTTCTACAACTTGAAGCATTACAATTAAACTCAACGATGCGCTTGTCGCATAGAGAGGTAGTATTTTTCTATCACTGATCGCACCTCGTTTGATTTCATCAGAATCAATTGGGGGCTAGTTGGTTGAACATCTAGACGGTGGTTTTTAAAAGCGCAAAGGACTAAAAAGAGAAGGAGGGGACAGGACAGAGCGCTTACTTACAACTGTCAAATTTAATAGAGCATCTAGAGAACGACAAGGTGGAAGTGAAAAAGGACAAAAGAAAGATAGAAAATAAAGTCACTGCTGCTACAAAGAACATATTTAGTTTTAGAAATCGAAATAAAAATTATTTTAACTTCAACTCAAGCTGAAGTTAAACTTCAGCTGAGCTGAAGTTAAACTGAAGTCCAACAGCCATGCATCTCATATTCCAAGATCCCGAAGCGCGCGCGTTAGTACGCAGCAGACGACAGAGCGAGCGGACGAGCAGCCGACAAAGGGATCGGACGAGCGGCTTGCATGCTTTCGCATTCACAACTCATAAGAAATGCTTAGGTGTGCCTCGAGCTTTTTTCGTTTTCTGTTGCATCGGGACGATGCACTTGCTTAAGGCCGGTTCAGACACTTGCGTTTGAGTGCGTTTGACTGCGTTGCGGCGAGAACCGAAAGCGAGTCACCGGCACATCTGTGCTTCGTATGAAGCGTGGAATCCAATTCAAGGAATCTTCTTGGCACGCGATATAAGAAGCAGGGATGTCCTAGTGTCTCGCTGCCGCAACGCAGTCAAACGCAGTCAAACGCAACTGTGTGAACCGGGCTTTAAAGGGGGAACAATGCGGCGGGCGCAGCTGACCAAGTAGACAGCGCGCCCGTGGCCTGATCGCAATATAAAAGAAAAACAAAAAAGCACGCCCGTGGCCTAACGGTTATCGCGCTTGTCTTCGACGCAGAAGGCCAGGGTTCGATTTCTGGCTGCGGCTACACATTTTTGTTGACGCTGTAATGTGATATTCTGGTAAATTTGAGAACCGACTTGCTGATTCGAGGTTAGAATGTTCTACGCATTGAACCTTCTACGCTGAATGTTCCGGAAGCCCACGCGTGCACAAAAGGGGCTCCTCGTGGCAAGCCGGAGTCAGCCTCGCCCCAGCGTTCGACTCTGCTGTTACGCCGACTCCGACGCCCGCGACGCTCTGCTGTTCTCTTCTGTTTCCCTTTTTTATTTTTTGGACACAAGTTCGCCCCACTAAATGTTTCAGTTTTTTCGGTTATTCTTTGTTTCATCTCGTCATTCGTGACAATATTACTCTAAATAAATGAAGGTAAATTAATTATAATTATTGAATTGTTACGCACAACAATATATTTGCTTTAGACAAAAAAGGTTCGGAATGCTCCATAAATATCAGATTTATACA
>JAZHYW010013870.1:0-48476 GCA_037355805.1 Ixodes ricinus | reverse complement strand
ATCTAGTGGTTGAACTAATGGCTTGTTCAAGATGGCCGCCGTGGGGGACTGCCGCCTTAATCTACTGAACAGCGATTCGGTCAGACCATAAACTCCGGAAATCGCGTGATCGTCGTCGCGCGTTGCGAACGCATTCTGAAACCCCCAAAGCTATCCGCCAACGAGCATTACAATTAGCGCGCTCTAATGCGCACACGACACATTCTGCGCGTATCTGCATGAATCGAATTAGTTAAGACAATTTTTTTTTCTTTCAACAGGTTGTACGAGGCTTGCACCTCGTGTTTCGAAACAACGCGCGTGTCCTTCAAGACGCCATGGACGCACTCGGCACACCGACTGTACTTCTCTTTCTCTAATCAGTTCAGCCAATGAATAAAGGCGTTTGTATACGTGATCTAATAGTAACCCAGTCTAGGGGTAAAAGGAATGGACGCCCTTTTTAGCAACGAGACTGCACCATCACTCCTTTCATTGCTGGAACTAATCGACAATCAACACCGATGGCCATGAAGCCAAGATCACACATCGTATACAAAAGACCGTCTGCAAACAACGTCTAAGGCAGGCGTTTTTCTCGTATGGCGGCCCTCCTTGATCATACGACAACTGTCTGTAGAAATTATCGAAGCCTGCTGCATGGTTTGTAGGGTTTCCCTTGCTGCCACCCGTCTCGGGGAATGACACAGCACACCGGTTCAACAACACGTAAACATTTAATGACTGCCATTGCCTGCGGCGCGATCCCAACAGCCCCCCGCGCATACGCTGCGGCGGCCCTTTATCAGCGGCGGAGCGCCGCCCGCGTGGCCAGTTCCCCTTGGCCCCTCGTGGTCAAGATGACCACGCACGGTTGTTGAAGGGGCCACCTGAGCCAACCGCTTGGAATCCCCAGGTTGCCCACACATCTCCCCCCTTCCCAAAAAACGAGAAGCGTGGAGGGATCGGCTCTGAGATGGTCTTAGGGTCTTGGGAGCCTTCCTCTGCCGGCGCGAAAATTCTTCTCGATGGGCCGAGCGCTTGGGTTTTTTCCGACGTCAGTACGTGCCGGACAGTACACCGATGCGGCTGTTGAGGGGGGAAGGGGGGGGGACGATGGGAGCTGGAGTCGGCGATGGGAGCTGAGTCGCTGCTGTCTGGCACCAGGAACTAGAAATTAAAAAACAACATGAGGCAATGGCGTGGTAGGAAATCACGCGGCTGCGCGCACGAAAGATGCTCCGCCCCACTGTGCACACGGGAGCCTGGCCCCTTTTCTTCTCCCCCCCAAAAACACAGTAGAAGAAGGAATGAACATAATGCACTTAGAGCCTCGATGCTACTCCCGGTCAACCTCGCACGTCGTCCAGTTGTACCGCGGCGGGAGACGGTGTGGCATCGTCCGGAGAGGTGGTCCGGATAGTCGCCATCGTGCAGCCTTGCGACACATCTACCTCCTCAGGTCCATAGAAAGCTTTTAGCCTCGGCGACATGAATAGACCCGCACATTTCAGCCGATTCGCAATGCACCAGCCTCGCAAGACAAGTTGGAGAGCTTCTCACTAACATGGCGTGGGGCCATCACCACTCCCTGCTAAGGAGGCCGTGAAGCCTCTAGCCGCGTCACTCAGCGGATGAGTTCACCTCAGTACCAGATCTCTACCTTGAACTGCAATTCACCTCCCTTTGTATGCTAGTTTTTCTGCAAGTCTCGGACACGTCGAGGCTCTCTCGAGCCTCACGCAGGTTCAGCAGCCTTCCGGGGTCTGCGGCTTCGTGTGGTCGCGCTGCATGCTTGCAGGATCTCAGCAAAGAAGGCCGTGTCCCCAGGGGAAACGCGAGCTCTTTCCCAAAGTTAAGTTGGGCCGGAGCGAAATCCGTGGGCCGGTTGATCGTTGTGCGGGCAGCGAATGCCATTTCATGCCAATTTCGCTGTCCCGAGTCTTTGTGCGGCTCTGTATAGCGCTACATAGCATTAGCTTCGAGGTTGGCGACGTACTCTTTCCAGTGATGTTCGCCTGTGGATGGTATGGCGAAGTCCGTTTGTGCGCGTTATGCCTGGCGCCTTTACACGCATCCGGCCGACGCCTTGCTAACCAAAGTAGGAAGCGTTGTCTGTAATAGAGTGTTGCGGCGAAACCAGAAAGCGCGCGAACGTCTCGAGGAAGACAGTCCCAGATCTACTAGAGCCTAACTTGACGCGGCGAGGAAACATTTCGACCCACTTCGTGAAATGGTCGGTCACTACCCCAGCAAATGCTGGTTGCCCGCGTGGACTGCAGGGAAAGCGACCGACAACATCGCCGAACAACACTGCCTCCCGGAACGCTTGCTTTCTGCCGAGTGCGTCAAACCTGGTGGTTGGCCACCTCGAAGGTTCGATCCTTCTGGCAAACTGGAGCAGCTACGTGTACCCTCGTACGTCTCCTCGCCTGGCCACCTTCGCAATTACCGTTGGGACAACGCACACAGTAAGTTTTTGCTCCCACTGCTGGCAGCCTGCCATGAGCAGGATCATGCACATACCTCTATGAATGACTGACGCGGCGTTGCGTGGTATTACCGTCCGGAATGGCGGGCCGCTGGACCCATCACGTCCACCTGGGGGATGTATCGCAGCAGGATGCGCCGTCGCTGCTGAGCAGGTACGAGTCCAAGTCTCTGGGATTGCCCACACAAAGTCAGTCGAATTTTGCTACTGTCGGCTGGTGAGATCACGCTTCGGCGAAGTCCATCGGACAGCTGGGCCACACTCAGGAACTCCTCTCTGCTCACCGGGTTTTCCCCACCTGCCCTCGAATCTGGTGTGATGCTGGCGCCACGTGCGGCCAGAAGCCTGACCAGTCAGGAATCCACCTGCACATTTCCTGCCGAGAAGTGGAGCGCGGGATAACGCATCTGCAACGCGTTCGCCTTAGCAACTCCCGCGCTTGTACTCGGTTGTGTATTTGCAGCGCTGGAGCGAAAGGGCCCATCGAGGCAGGTGGTCCTGCAAGGGTTTTGAAGCCCCTTTGAGCCACGAGAGGCCATGCAGCGGTCGATTTATGAATGCTCAACGAAGCGCCGTCAGGGTGTCATGTCAGACTGCTTAAGCGCGAAAATAATTCCCCAGCGCCACTCTTTTTCGGTTGTTGATGTAGTTTCGCTCCGCTCGGTTGGCGTATGACTGGCGAAAGCGACAGGGCGAAGAACGCTGTCGTGTTCCTCGCAGAAGAACTGCTCGCGGTCCGTAATCGCTTTTACGCGTCAGGTCTGCAAGATGAACGGACGATTCAAGTTCAGGCGGAATTTAAACACGCGTTTTTCGGTCACCGCCCGGCGAAAAGACACGCGAATGCGGTTGCTGCTCTGCCCCAGCACCATCTCGCTTTTTTTGCGGAGCAATCGGTTCGGAAGAGGTTCAGTTATCTCACGCGCGTTGCGGGCCAAAATCTCTGCTAAAACGCAATCGTCCCGGGATATCTCTGTAGGCTTTTGACGTCCATGCGGGGGGCAGGCACTCCGTTGTGCCGCGCAGCTTATCTTCATTCGGGCGCAGCGTTCCGTTATCTGCAACAAGTCCAGGAGGTTGATTGCAGGCGATGTCGCTGGACTATCCTCTGGAATGGATCGCCGTGGCCACGGCGCATTCGCTCAAGTATGATGTGAAGGTGCACGAGATGCTCACTCGAGATGTTCGTGGAAACTACCACTACGCGCCGTCCATGTACGCCGCTCGCAAACTGCAGCGCACTGCGCGATCACCCAGCATTCCCAACGTCCATTGTGGCGTTGAAAGCCCCAGCGGGAGGAGTTGGACAAACCAAGGGAAGGCAGAGTGAAGATTCGAGACAACCCCCTGTAATGCAAAATGTGAATGCGGTCTGCTACACATCGGCCGGATGAACTTCGATTTGAAGAAATCCGCGAAAGGCTGCAATCGAGTGGCCGCCGATATTAACAGTCGCGTTTCCAAGGGCATATATTGCGGGGAAATGCTGAGAGCAGGTAACTGTCTCTGACACTTCATTCCAGGCGCCTGTAATCAACACAAAGCCTTGCTGTGCCGTCCTTCTTTGGACCGCAAGGACCGCCGGGGAAGCCCATGGGCTTTTTGATCGTGGCAGTACTGCGCCTGTGTCCAGTCATTTCCCTGGTAGCGCCGCATCGAAGTTCGCGCTTGCAACCCGAGCACTTATGGGTGCTCGGATTACACTCCGCGGGGGTGCATCCTTAGTTTCGATGCGGTGCCGTGGGAGATCGGTTTTCCCAGGTCTTTCCGTAGAACATCGGCGAGAAAGGTTCCAGCGGAACTGCTGGAGCTGCTCTGGTTGTCTTTACCGGAACGCTTTTGCACGGCTTTGAGGCACGCTGCCTGGTAAGTAGACATCTGCCCGGCAAAGTGTAACGGGAACGCTTGGCCGCGAATACAATCCTGCCGTCTGGCCGACTGGCGTTAACGCTCATATTCGCCTCCAAACCAATATCCGGCCTGGCCGAAGTCTAGCAAACCCGCAACCGCTGCAATAAAATCTCCACCCAGGATCACTGGGCACTCGTAGTTCCGGGCGGCTCTGACGAACCGTTGTACTTCGCTTCTGCCATGAAAAGAAGTTCGTAACCTGACTGCACCGGCAGCAGGCAGGCCATTTGGTCCCCGATGCCCTGCCTGCAATTTCACGTTTGCTGACCGGAGATGTATCTTTTTCTTGTTACATTCCGCAAATACGAGTATCCCCAATAAGGGATATGTTTGCACCAGTATCTAGAAGAGCGGCCACTGGTGTACCCTGGTACATGCACAGTCACGAGGTTCAAGGGACTTTGGTGTAGCTTCGAACTCTACTCACGGCTGGGATGAGCACTGTCGGTTTCTCGTTTAGTCGAGAGGCTGTTCCTACCCCGTCGGCTGAGTTGCCGAGTCCATTAGCGCCCGGCCATCCGGGCGACCATCCTTGGTGTTGAGAGACTTCAAAAGCGCTCTGGCCGCTGGGGATCAGGCAGGAATCTGACTGGCCGACCTTTGGCTGAAAGGGGTTGCGTTAGGGTCAAACTCCGATCGCGCTGCCTTCCGGCAAGCTGACCGGGAACAGTGGAAGCTGTTCGCCCGGGGATCCAGTTGCAAGCAGACGCTTGCCAGGATCTCACTGACCGAGAATGTTGTCGAGCTGGCCGCGCCAGGATGTCGCCTGCAACCCAGCAGGCACGCCGGGAGTCTCAAGACCCGCGTTGACGCTGTGGGCTGTGGCGCCCGGGTGTCGGTGTGAAAGCCGACACGCCGGGAGATCTCGACGACGAGCGAAAGCGTCACCCGGGCTAGCCGCCCGGTTGTCGACGCGAGAGCAGACACGCCAGGAGTCTCGAGGCCGCGAACGGTGTGAGCTGGGCGCCCAGGTGTCGGTGTGAAAATGCCGACACGCCGAGGAATCTCCTTGACGTGAGTGGTGTGAGCTGGCCGCCCGGGTGTCGCTGCAACAGCGGGCACGCCGGGAGGCTCAAGACCGCGAACGGTGTGAGCCAGGGCGCCCGGGTGTCGGTGTGAAAGCCGACACACCGTGGAAGTCTCACGACGAAGAGCGAAAGTCGATGCCGACCCGAGCCGCTGGTTGATCGAGCGCGAGAAGCGAGACACGCCGGGAATCTCCAAGACCCGCGAACAGCGCGGTGTCGAGCTGGGCGCCGGGTGTCGGTGTGAAAGCCGACACGCCGGGAGTCTCATGACGGTGAGTGGTGTGAGCTGGCCGCCCGGAGTGTCACTGCGACAGCAGGCGCGCCGAGGTCTCAAGGCCGCGAGCGGTGCGGGCTGGGCGCCCAGGTGTCGGTGTGGCGAAGCCGACGCAGGAGATCTCGCGGCGAAGAGCGAAAGTGTTGCCGGTAGCAGGCCGCCCGGTTGTCGACGCGAGAGCGGACACGCCGGGAGTCTCCAGGGCCGCGAACGGTGTGAGCTGGGCGCCCAGGTGTCGACGCGAACGCGGACGCGCCGGGGATCTCATGAGCGGAAAGTGTTGTGAGCTGGCCGCCCCGGTTGTCGATGCACGAGCAGACACGCCGGGAGTCTCAACACCGCTAACGGTGTGAGGCTGCGCCAGCCCGGGTGTCCAGCGCACAGATCGGACACGCCGGGAGTCTCACAGCCAAGAGTAGCAATGAGGAAGAAAAAGTGCTGGAGGGCAACCACCGAAGGTCGATAGAAAAGCGTCAGTCCCCGGAGCCCGTGTGTGAGCCTCCGGGAGGCCCAGGAAGGCGGCTGCCACGGCGGCTCGACCTTGTGGATTATGTTTTCCGGCGCGGCCCGGCGGAGAGTAGAAATTTCTTTGCCACCGCCGGCCAGCGAGCCGTTTCCCTGTGTCCTGAGGCGGCCGCTGCCGTTCACCGCAGATCCCCGGTGTATCTGTCCCTGGCTGGCCGCATCGAAAACAACGGGGCGTGGCCCCGCCCGTCGGCTTCGTGAGGTGTCCCGCTCTTTCTTGCCTCTCCCAGGCTCCCGCGTTACCGGTCCAGTCAGGCCAAGAGCTCATCTTCGATCAATGGGGGGCTGTAGCGTTGTGAATGTATGCCCTCGCCGCCGCTGCCTCCGTGATTCGTATGCACGAGGATCCGGGCTTTCGTCGATTCGTGTCTGCACGAGGACCTAGGGCTGGGGGGACAGATTCGCCTGGTGGAGATTCCGTCTGGTTTCTCTCTTGACTCTGTGTACATGTGCGTTTCCAGACCACGCAAATGATGGTTCCAGGAGTCATGTTCTGCGGTGGAGGGGCGCGGTATCTTGAGTTCCGCGAAGGATGTCGGCCTGGATGAAGGTGATCGCTTCCCGTGCCATCTCGTCTGATATTGTGAAGGTGCGTCCCCTGAGATGGGGGTGGAAACGCGGGTGGCGCTGGCGGATGGCGCGTTGTTGCTTTCTCCGCGTCAGATCTGCGCCGACAGGCAATGGCGGTCATTAAATGTTTACGATGACTGGCCCGAACCGGTGTGCTGGTAATGTTCCCCGGGAACGGGTAGCAGCAAAGGAAACCCTGCTGGCCCCACCGGTGGGCGCCGGTCGCCGGGAGTTTTCCCCTGCCGCTTAGCCTCGGGGCATGCTTTAGCCGGTTCGGTAACGCGCAAGCTTGTTGGTGACCGCTATCTGCGGCGACGATCCACAACAGCCCCCGCGCATACGCTGCGGCGGCCCCTTTATCGGCGGCGGAGCGCCGCTCGCGTGGCTGGTTCCATGGCCCCCTCGTGGTCAAGATGACTACGCACGATTGTTGAAGGGGCAACCTGAGCCAACCGCTTGGGAATCCCCAGGTTGCCCACGAGTTATGAAGTGCTTCGAAGGTACTTGATGCACGTCCGCACATAATTGTCACGTCTACAGCGAGACACAGTGTCTTTTGAATGATATGAGCAGTGTAGATAGATGATAGATAGATAGATAGATGGGGTTTATTTGCGTGCCTGCAAACAGCCAAGTGGCCTGAGCAGCAGTGCACTGTCCTGCACACAGATACAAAAAAGTATGAGATAAAAACACAGTCAGGCGAAAATGTCAGTTTCACTAAAAAAGGCATCGTGAGTCTGTTGCAGACGTGTCATTGGGCAAGTTGCCCGCACATCAGGATAAAACGTATCTCTACACTTTGATGTCCTCCCTGACGGTACCCGGAACCTCAGCGACATCAGCAGCTGGGCACAATCAAGAGAACCATGCACGATTTGACGCAGAAAATTCATGTCTCTTGCAATTCGTCTATCGTGCAGAGGCACTAGACCGAGGTCAGTCAGCAGGGAATGGTAATTGTAGAAACGGCGGCGGCCAATATACCGATCGTATAGAATTCTTATAAACTTACGCTGAACGTTTTCAATAAGATTACTATGTAACATCGTTACAGAGTTCCAAACCACAGACGCGAACTCGAGGCGTGATCTAACCAATGCAGAATACAGACATAAAAGACACTCAGAGCGACGAAATTTTTTTGTCAGTCGCGAAATTACACCCAGTTGGCGAAGTCCTTGACCAACAATCCGAGAGACGTGGAGGCGAAAATCCAATCTCGAGTCCACAAAGACACCAAGATCCCGTACATAGACAACCCGCATAACTTGCTCTTCAAATATAGTGTAGTCGAAAACTATGCTCCCCTTCTTCCTGGTAAGGGACATTACTACAGTCTTTTTCGGATTCAGTTGAAGCCTATTTTTTAAGCACCAATGTTCAACGGAGCGGATGTCATTTTGTATCTGAATACAGTCATTCACATTGTCAACCACACGAAAAAGTTTAAAGTCATCGGCGAACATGAGCACTTTCGAGTTTCTGATGGAAGATGGTAGATCGTTAACAAATATCAGAAACAGGAGTGGTCCAAGGTTAGAACCTTGTGGTACGCCAGATAAAGATGCAAATGCCTCCGACACACAATTTAAAAATCTAACATAATTTTGGCGATTTGAAAGGTAACTTTCAAACCATGCGCAATACAAGGTGCATAGTCCGTATTCTTTTAATTTCAACAAGAGTATCTGGTGGTCAACCTTATCGAAGGCCTTGGTCATGTCAAAGTAGACTGAGTCCACCTGACCACGGTTGCATACTGCAGGACCACTATGACCGAGGAAAGTAGCTAAGTTCGTCTCCACTGATCTGCCCCTGAGGAATCCGTGTTGCAAAGGTGAAATTTTTTGTTTAAAATATGAGTACAAGCGTTCATACACCACCATCTCAAAAACCTTTGAGAAGCCACAAAGAAGAGACACAGGGCGGAAATTATTGACATTACAAGGATCTCCTGACTTGAAGACTGGTATTACGACTGAAACTTTCCACCGAGAAGGATAAACCCCATACTGTAAGGACAGATTAAATATATGTGTCAGGATAGGTATAAACAATTCAGCACATCCTTTGATAATAAAATTAGGAATGTCATCACAGCCAGTTGAGAGTTTTGGTTTGAGCTTTCGTATCGAGCACATCACCTCCTCCTCGGTTACACTGTGGTATGCTAAGAAGTCAGCAAAACCCTCAAATTTAAAATCATTAGGCATACTGTCACGTTCCGAAAAGCAAGAGCTAAAGTGATTAGCAAATGCTTGGCTCACTTCTTGTGGCTTGCATACAATCTTATCATCAATTTTTAACACAGAAGTGCTGACACTATCCTTACTTCGGGCCCGAGCATAATTCCAAAAACAACTTGGTTCTTTTTTAAAATTGTTTTCCAAACAGCTGTGATAACGAGCTTCATCTCGAGAATAAAGCTTCTTAACTATTGCTCTGCAGACTGAAAACCTCTGATACCAATATTCACAATTTGACTTTTTATAGAGTTTGTGGTAATGCTGCTTTTTACACATATAATATTTCAGGACAGATGAAAACCACTTAGGAAAATTTGATTTCCTTGGACACTGTTTAGGTATGAATTCTTCCATAGCCTGCTGGACAGTTGATGTTACCAATTCGACACAAGAATTAACGTCCGTAAGGTGAAAGAGGCAAGACCAATCATAGCCACGAAGACGATTATATAGGCCGAGATAATCGCCACGAGTATAGATAAACTTGGGTAGTGACTGTTCACGTAGTATTTGAAACGATAAAAAGAAACATAGTGTAAACGGAGGGTGAAAATAATCGACTGGGACAAGCGTCTCACGTGTCTCCTTCACGTCGAAGACGGGTACATTCGATATGATTAAATCTAAAACATTTCCAGCACAGTTTCTTATCGTATTGTGCTGATGCAACCCGTTAAAATAGATAAAATTGGTCAGGCACTGTACTTTATCTCGTACTACAGCGCAGTCACTCTGGGCAAAACCGGTTAACCAGTCGACCTTTGGAAGGTTAAAATCGCCGTAAACGTGTACTTTGTACTTTGAAAAATCAATTCGGTTCTCTAGGTCTGCAAAATGATCTACGAAAACACAAACGTCGGAATTCGGCGGAAAATAATAGCAGCCAACAAGGTAGTTTAAGCCATCCGATGCCGGTATTTCCACCCAGACACATTCCCTATACGTCTCAAGGTCTGTACGCCTAATCGGATAAAAATCAGACTTGCACGCTATTAGAACACCACCACCGTATTTAACAAGTTCAGTGTAGTTTCTGTCTGTTCTAAATACTGAGAATTGACTTGGAAAATAAGAGCTACTAGTGCAAGATTCATTTAGCCACGTTTCTGTCAGACAAATGATGTCATGGTCACAGGAAAGGGCATTGCCGAAAAATTCCTCACTTTTGGTTCTGAGACCTCTCGTATTTTGATAGTACAAGTTAGTTTTCCGCGCCATCATCGGGGGTAGCTTGGACAATGTTAGAATCTTCAAAGTGCCGTGAAGGCGACAACTTGCCATAAAATGGACGGAAGACGCAACCAACAGGCCACACCTCAGGCTTGTTTAAGAGTTCAAACAAGTCCTTGTCCAAAGAGACATGGAAAGAGCTGTACGTCGGGTACCTGGTTTTCAGTTTGGTGCACACGACAGTCTTGTCCCCAACAAGCCCCGCCAGAAGTCCTTGCACATCCGATGCTTCGGTGCTCGCAGCCAGACGGGAGACAAAGAGACCTGTCACTGCCGATGGTCTCGGGGCGGTCTTCAGCACGGACTGCTTAGCTGTGCCAACCGTGGTTGGAGGCCTCTGCGTCTGCCTCTCCGGGTCGGATGAGCGGTGCACGACCGTACGTTGATGACGACCAGGAGACTTTTGTCGAGCATGGGACTTCGGTAGCGGTACACCGGCACGCGATGCACTTGTGCCTGTGATAACAGCTGATGCGAAGCTGGATGGAGCTGGGCAGTCGCTGCCATTGGGCAGTGCTGGGAATTCTACACTCCCACAGACACAATCCCGCAGGTCACGCACCGCGTCACGAAGCGAAATGTTTTCCACTCGAAGCTCCCGCACTTCGCTTGTAAGCTCTTCCAGTCGAGTCGCCATTGACTGAATCAACTGGATAATACTTGCAGAAGAATTACCGTTGACAGCGTCTGCAGAATCCAAAAGAGCCGCAGAATCCTCGGGGGCGTGATAGCGATGCCGGCCTCGCTGATAAGCTCCGCTGTCGAAGGATCCCGTCGCTTCATACACTGATTGCATTTGTACTTGCTGTTCCCGGATTCCATGAAGAAATTGTACTCATCGGCTTGAACGTTTATGCACTTGCAATGAAAGCGCATTTTGCAAGACGCACAAGGCAAATATTGCGACCGGCCACGAATCGGCTGAGAGCAGCGCGCACATGCGTGCGCCTCGGCAGCCATCTTGCATGAAAAGTGTGACCCCGGCTTTAGTGTTTTCAGCGAATCGGGGAGTAGAATGAATGTAGGGACTTCGGGAAAGTGTACATGTAAAGTACTTCTGAAAAACCGACCGAAATATAAAGTTTTCCATCATATCCACCTCGAAAGGGTATGGGGTGAAATGGTAAAGGTGTAGAAAACACCTTTACCGTGTGTCTCTTCCTCGTCCGCTTTTTTGTTTTTTAGTATTTATGTTTTTTAGGTAGAAAACGACACGCATCCCCGAGCCGCATGTGTGTGAAACGCACAGCTGCGCAGCAGCAACTCGGCCCGCATTCTGACGGCGGCGGTTGCAGTACAGCGGCCAACCCGGGCAACGGAAAGCATCCAGGTAAACGCGCCATGGACGTATCTTGTTTATTAACGACTCTGTAAATTCGGCCTAAGGGCATACTTCTCGTCTCGGATAGGCCGAGGGTTGCAAGAACACGCCCTCTTTCCGTCCAAAGGGCAGTTTTTTATTTAGTTCCGCCACCAAAAAGGTGCGCTCGGCATAGGCGTAGACTACAGGGGGGGGGGGGGGGGGGGGGCATCGGGGCTCGTGCTTCCCCTGGTGAGATCCGGGGGGGGGGGGCGGGGCGCCCCCCTTAGGGCTTGGGCCATGAATTTTACCGAGACGCTGTTGACGTGCCATGTAACAAGCTTCTAGTAGTAGCATGTAAACAAAATAACGACCACGTTGCCTTTATTGACAAAATACATGAGAAATGGAATCCCAGCGTGCTTTCGCTAGCTTCAATCTCCAGTTCTGGCGAAAAAGTAACCCACAGCACCCCCCTACCCCCCGGAGAACTTCTCAGCCTGCCCCGCCGGGAAGCTGGAAAGTCTGCGCCGCTGGCGCTCGGTATCCCGCCCCACAGACTTATTGGCCAAGAAGGCGTTCGCCTTCTCTGGGGGCGGCTCTGCAAGACGGCGCGACGACGGGACCGGGACATAGCCGTCTGCTGCGGTTGGTCAGCGCCACGCCGCTGGCCAATCGCAGCAGGCCACGATGTCCCGGTCCCTTGGTCCCGCCGTCTTGCAGAGCCCCCTGGCCACTCCACGAGCATCGGAGCGCGACACCGACCTCTGACTGACGTGATCAAAGGAGATGGGCGTTCCCACTGTATCGCGGTAGCGTCTATTGACAGCTTCAGAAAGCAATGCGCGGATCATTCCCGTCACCCTTCTTGCTTCCTTGTGTGGATCCTACCGGGTACGCACCAACACGCAGCCATGACGTCACGCCGTTGCGGTGGCGCTGGTGTCGGCGCGGCGCTTCTGTTCCCGCTAATCGAGTTTCTGCGCACGCGCAGTGCACACACCTGGTGTGCGCGAACGCTGACTTGTTTGTCAACAGCGTGGAGCGAATATGCGGCAAACAACCGACGCCCGGTGCCATGTCCGCTCTGTGCAGAGTGCAGCAGTCTATGGTTTCACGCCACGTGTAGGGCGAACCGCGCCGGGTTCAATTCAATTCAATTCAATTTTATGGACCGGAAAAACAGTTGTCTGGGAACAGTCACAAAAGGCATAGAATATACCTGACGAGGCGGCAGCTCCCCCTCCTCAAAATCGCATCACTCAGCAAGAAAGACAATATTATTCACTGTTGTATACAGTCGTAACTTTCGTCATCACATTAATAACGTAAAAAGCACTGCAACGATTCACAGTCAATCCTACCGCATTCTATCACGCGACAGTAAAAGTTTGTTTATTTATTTATTTTCCTTTTTTAAACGGAACAGTCACGCATAAAGTGATAAAGTGAACACGGTGAGAGTGCAGGCGAGCTGGTGGTAGCTAATCATGTTGTATTACACCTGAGACTGCGGTGGATGAAATTGGAAGAACTTTCAGTAGAAGGTCTACCTTTCATCAGCGACAGAATGAGCACATTCATGTTCCTCCTAAATATTTGCATTGACACACTTCCTTCCACGATGGTCGTGATATGAGGATGATCAACTAGAACGTCGGGTATTTTGTAATTTTGTTTCCTAAAGCCGTAAATTGTGCAACTTTTTTTTTCTTCTCTTTTATGGGGGGGAGGGGAAATCGGATTCTGAAAAGTGTATTGATGATCTTTGAAAAGATATCTCGGGGAAAAAGCAGTCGGTTCCAACTTGATTTGATTATAAATGACGAGGTCCAATTTCTTTTTAATGACGTTTTGAATAGTTATTATACTGTTGTTGTTATTTTTGTAACAAGTGGTGCAGAGTAACTTCGGAACGAAGCATTTTCGACAAAACGCACAACGCCTCTTTTGAAGTATGTGCAGGTATTCTATATTCGTTTTTGTGGTAGGTCCCCGTGCAAGAAGGCAATAATTTAGACGGGAATGAACTAATGTGTAATATAACTTTTTTTCATATAATAAGGCAGTGCATGTATAAGTCTATGGATAACCCCTACGGATCGTGAGATAGCAGCTCTTACTCCGTCGATATGAAAATACCAACACACATTTTCATTAAATGAAACTCCGAGGAACCTATGTGATTTTGCATGTTCAATGATTTCACCTTGAAATTGAATTTGAATTTCCCGTTGAATACATTTCGTGCGTGAACAAAAGATAACATACTTTGTTGTTGTTTTTTTCGTATTTAATTCTAGTTTATTTTCACTGAGCCAACATTATATATTTGCAAGCCATGCATTAGTTTGTCGCTCAAACGTTTCTCAGTGTTTTCAAGCAAAAAATATGTTCGTGTCGTCCGCATATAAAATTACATCTGGTGTAAGGGTAATGTTTACGATGTCATTTATGTATATATTAAAAATAAAAGCGGTCCTAGAACGCACCCTTGCGGGACACCGCACTTTATTTTACCAAGGTTAGACCTTGCGTGAGTAATATCTGCATATTGTAAACGATTTGTTGAATATCTTTCTATTAAATTAAGGCATACTTCCTCTGATTCCATGCTTGGATAGTTTACGAAACAGTATGTCATGCTTGATCGAATCGAAATCTTTTTTTTACCACAAGAAACATTCCTTTTGTATACAAATTGTACTCAAAATTGTCAATTATTTTATCTTTATATTTAGCAGCGCCAATTCAGTCGACTTTTGCTTTAAAAAAAAACATGCTTTTATTTCACTAAAACATTTGTTTGTTTAAGTAATTAAAACAAACATTCATCACTTGGTCAATAGGTTTTGAAAAATTGGTAAGGCAAAGATTGGTCTGTAGCTGTTTAGGTAATTTTGATCCATTCACTTCTGTAGTACTGACACCCTCGCGATTTTTAATTTATCAGCAAATTTACCAGTACTCAGGATCAGATTCCATATATGTGAGTGTGAGAGGTTGAGATGGGCAACGGATTTCATAGGCTGAGCTTTTATGCCATCTTCACCGGCGCAAGCACCACCACTCTTCAGATCAAGGAATAGGTTGCATATCTTCGATTCCGTAGTAGGAAACAAAAACAAATTTAGTTTTCTGTGCTAGATTTAATGTAAGATTTGTAGTTAGAACTACTCATGGCACTATTTTTCGCAGCACCAGACGCCAAAAAGTGGCGTCTGGTGCTGCGCTTGTCCGTGTCTGTGTCTTCCACTTGTCCTCGTCTTTAGCGCTACCTTTAATTTTGTCATGTATAACCAACTAGCTCGTGACATGATCCTAGGCCAAAAAGTGGGCATTGAATGTTTCGGCTACTATAGTCCCGACCGCAAGGCATCCCTTCAACTGTAAGCTCAATAATACTACTACTTTTGTTTTGTTTTTACAAAAGCTTATTTACCGTAAAATTAGCTGCCTTTTTCGCAGCGTGTAGTTCACTCTAGGCAGCAAACAATGCGATGTTACACGGCTGACGTCGCCTGCGGCGCGGACATGTAGGTTGCGGCGCAGGGATCGACGTCACGGACGCTCTTTGCTCCCTTAGTTTCGGTTCAAAGCCGTGTATGCACCACCTCATGTTGACAAACAAACCGGAGCGCCCCCAGCTGCAGGTCACCGGCGCCGCGCATGCGCGATGAAGTGCGGGCAAGAGGCGCCGCGTTTCGTATCCACAAATGGCCATTAGAAAGGAACGCGATGTCGTGGGCGTCGGTGGGAGTCCCCGTGACCTTTTTCGCATTGGAATTGTTCATTCCACGTCCTCCTATACTAATGTCTTACTACTTTAGTGACCTGAGAAAAATTAACGAAGCTCGTTACGCCCCATACTTCGTATAAATAATGCGACGTGCGGCGATTTATTGGGAATGAATGCCGCAGAGTGGACTAGCCTGATCCGCATGATGAAATTCTGCTCGCTATTTTCAGACTCGAGGTCGCTCGGGCTGCAAAAGCGTGAACGGTGGCTGCGATGCTCAACGTCGATACTGAAAATAGTAAGCAGAATCGGACTAAGTGAGGCAGGCATAACAAGTCGGTGATAGCCACTAGTAACAATGACCAACATCTCATTTTATCTGCTGTTTCCACCGAGCCTACTTAGCACACACAAGCTTAAAACTTCAGTCTTTTAAAGCGTGCGCAACGTTAGGTCTACTTGCCGCCGACGTTTGAACGCGCAGACGACAATTTGACCGAGTTTTGAAGAGCAGACGACAGTTTGAATGACCAGACGGCTGCTTGCATGAAGAGGAAGCTTCTGGAGGCGACATGACGCCACCAGAGCTGAAGCTGGGGAAATTTCCGGTTTAGAGGGACACGTCCGTAACAACGGCCAAAAAACGAACAAAGCCAAAAGAGGCTGTTGGAAAGAAAAGGACAGCTGATTTGGCGCCAACTGCTGTTTTGGTCACCCTGGGTATGGTGCCTGGACCGCAACTTCGACTGCTGTGTTTAGCGTCCTATGCTGCCCATACATCAAAAGTAGTCCCCAAGTGGCAACAAATGACGTCACAGAAGCCGCAACTGTCACGTTGTCGCATGTCGCGATCCTGGCGGTTGGTCGTAGAAATTCTGACAAGAAGCTGCGAGAAACACAAGGCAACGCGAGTGTCGCTGTCGTCACGGCGTCCCAACTTCTGGCTGCCGAAGCTTCCGTGGACTACTTTGTTAGCAAAAATAACACGCCCAGACGTGTAAACCGTTGTCCCATAGCGGACTCGTCAAAACGTTTTCGTTTTACACGCAGCCATGTGTGTTATTCGCCTACACACGAGGTGCCGTGTAAACTTAACACGCTACTCCGTGCCTGCCTTCCGCAGACACGGCTGAGCGTGTTGGCTGAGCGTGCTCATAAAACATGGCGGGCAGCAGCCGAGAACAGGCGAGAGACGAGCCCAGCGAGCCGCGCGCCTTTCAGCCGAATTGAAAGCACACAGGACGCGTTTGTTCTCGTTCGATGTCTTTTATACACAGTAAACAGCCTCCAAGCGGCGGACGTAGCTACGTGGAAAGGTACTGGTACGATGCGCTCGTCGATCATGGCGTCGGCAGCTACGACAGAACACTACACAGAAAAAAACGAATACCAGATCTACATGGATAAAAACCGAGCAAACTATGGAATATCTTTTGGTAATTTGCGCCACCTAATGAGGTTTCTAACAGCCAGTGAAAAAAAGCAGGAGTCTGAGTTGATACGCTGAGAACGATCACGAGTAGACAGCAACCCCGCAGACATCGCAGACAACACGAGTACCACATATTTCAATCTGAGTGCGAAGGTGCGTATAGATTAGAGTGAACAATTGCGATTACTCCTTGATGCATGATTAGTCGCATGCATGCGGTGCTGAGTGCAAACAATGTTTGGTTAGAACAACAAGCATTTTGATTTCCGCTCGGTGTTTCTATAAAAAATAGACTGAAAGGAATTATCCTAAAACTTTTGTGACATTTTGAAAATTTCATTGCTTTTAGCTCAGTTGTGTCGTCATCATATACATATATATTGTGAAGCGTATTTCGTAAACCATATTTCATGATATATATGGCCACGAGGTGCTCATTTCATAATTTTATGTGATGTAATTAATTCCTTAGTTCAAGGACACAATCACGATTTCACTTTTAATACTGCGACACAAAGCTGTACTAATCACGGGTATTTTAGGCGACCTACCACACTTCGCGACAACATTTTATACCGTGTAAATAGATCAGCTTGAATTTTAGAATTTTACTTAAACACGAAGAAAGGACAAGAAAATACACCGTACCGACACATACACAAACACAACAACGACACTGCGCCCGACACTTCCTACTAACGTCCTTTCTCTCGCGGCGCATATAAGCTTTACATGTGCGGGTGAGCTCTTTGGTCGCTGACCGCTACAGATTTATAGAACAAGACACAAAACACGGCATAATAGACAGCCGCACTTACAGAACTGTTTGCATTCAAAAAGTATGGAGGCAAAATCTATAATGTTAGTCCGTCGCGATATTAACAATAAATCTTAAACCGGCCATGAAAAAGTTCAAATTTTTGTTATTTTCATGCTCGACCAGTGTTATGAGCAGTCCGACTAGCTTGAATCAGATAGAAAAACAAATTATTGGGATTTTATCATTATGTATTCTATAATCAATGGAAATTATCCTTGCGTAAAGCATTTTTTATATATTTTTGTGAAGGACATCCGCCCAACACTTCACTTCCGCTAGTTGCAGTACGCGTAAGGGAGCACACGCCTTCACTTTTGGGACGTTTTGATGCAGTTTGTTGTCGTATGTCGTGTTGGTGTCGAGTGGAGCGGTGGGGCTTGGGAGTTAGTGACCGGTGTTATCCGTGATCACTAATGGGGCGCTGATGCGTTTTTTTTAAATATTTTTTATACCACCATTATTCCGAACATTGAAAATTCACGGGCCCGTGGTACTGCATTATGCTGAATCGCGAGCTCCTTCGCTGTTGACGTCGTTTTCCTGGTACCACTCGTGGATACTGCAAGCGTTTAAACAGTGCGCACCGTCTCGCCTACATCCCCGGTGACGTACTCGACCTGTTGAAACATATTGCTTCCTCATTTTGGACTACGCAAGGCAGTTATCTTGCTGCTCTGGTTTCGGTTATAAAAGCAAGGCGAAACGCTCGTAGTTCCCGCCCTCAGTACACGTTGGACATTTTCCACACTTTTACACCGGATAACTGCATAAACGAGGATTTACATTTACTTCAGTGGTCACTCTCACCGCTTCCTCACCGTCGAGCAGCAGGATCAGCTGGCGACAAGCCACGGATGAAAGGCTTGAGCATCAACGGCCCAAGTGCACTCGGTGCCGATGCAGGCTTCTGTCAACAGGTAGCCCAGCACAAACCGTGACCGTTCCAGCTCTTCGTCATGACACGGTGTTGCAGAGAGCAGGGTATAATACAACTACACGGACCACCGAAGCAAGCGCACTGTTATCGTAAATCTTGGCTTGTGATTGCGCCTTTGTAGATCGTCGTATTCGTTTTGCTGGAGACGCAAAGGACGGGCATAACAAAGTCATTTGCATATTCCCTTGCGAAAAGCGCAAAACACAGAGTCCGCACCGTCCTGACTTCCCCTCAGTGGCGGATCCAAGGGGGGGGGGGGTGGCGACGAGGGCGGCCGCCCCAAACAAAGTCGACCTCCCCCCTCCCCCTTCTCGGATGGCAATTTGACATGGGTGGACCCCCGGTGCACAAGAAAGAATGGGAGAATAGCATCCTTACAAATTTTCCGCCCCCCCCCCCAAAGAAAAAACGGAGTTCTAGATCCGCCTTTGCTTCCCATGTATTTTACCTGCTTTAGAGCAGTTTGCACCTGCTAGTAGGTATGCCTATTAAAACTGAAACTTGAAACTAGGGGCAGTGCCAGCGAGAAAAGAGACAAAGTTGGGAAAGCTTGCTCGCTCTCCCCAAATTCTCAACTCTCAAGTGATTGTACCTTAATAAATGCACCTACGCCTGTTACCAAAATAAAGAAATAGCACGATGTTCCCTACGTAAAACATGGTCTCAGTTCAGGCATCTGTAGGCAGGTAGGAAATCTTGCCCTAATTTATTCACACCGCATGATGAGCGCAACAAACTCACACGAGATTTACAGGAAAATATCGGTGGTGACTTAAGTTTCCCTAAAATTATGTATAACCGGTCGTTTGCAGGACCGAATCATCTACTCGAGCGGTGTGCGTCGCTGTGCAAACACGTCGCTGTGCAAACGCAGTCCAACAACACGAAGCATAAAACTGCAGATTTAGGACAACAATCCAAAGTCCATTGTTCAATTAAAACGACGTAATTTTGTTTAAAACACCCGCAGCTTTTTACTCGCGGTATCCGTCGGGAATCTTCCACATTTTGAAAGGGAACGAAGGAAGATTTACTTTTAAAAACGCTCGCTGCGTCCTCCCGGACCAGCTGGACCGGATCAGCTGACGACGACGGGACTGAGCCCGTTCAACCTCAACCCCACAGTAACCAATTTGAGCCCCGTGGTAGTGTGGGTTTCTTCCTCCAAGCACCGCACCACACACCGCGAACGTTTCGGCTCTTTGTCGCATCGCCGTGTTGCCCTAAACAGAACGAGATAGCCGAAGTGAACGCAGCGCTGTCGTGAACCTTGGCTTGTGGTTGCGCACTCGTGGACCCTTCGCTTTCAAAGCACACACGACGACTAGTACGAATGATGCTTTCCGTCTTCCGTGAACATCACAGCACGCCTCCGGTCACGTCTTCGCTATGTGCTCGCGTCTCGCGTCACCTCAGACCAAAACAATAGCGGCGCCACGAGTGCTTGCCAGATTTTCTCCGGTCAAACAAAAACAACGAAAGCAAACCGGCTCTAGCTTCCATCGTACATCGGCGTCGCGCCGTGGCCAGATTTTCTCTGTCAGCTCTAACTTAAAGATGACTTGCAAATGCAGCAACACTGCGGCCACGACGGAGCGCCGTAAATTCTGAGGAGGGTGCATGGGAAGCGGCACCTTCCCCCTCCTGGTGTTACACGGCCGTTTCGCTTGCAGTTGAAGATTGAAGCCAAAACGAAACCAACTGCAGTGTCACGTGTTCAGACCGAGGACACTCTTTTTATATCCATTTTAGCTGTTAATAACGAGTAATTAGACCCATAACTTTATTTGTGGTGTGTAGGAAACTATATTCAAGACCCCTAAAATAAATACAAACATGGGCGACATGAGGCCGGAAGCCGCATTGCCATCGACAGAATCAATAGCAGCGAGGACGGTAAGCGCGGGGTTTGCCCCGTCCCGCGACATGGCGTAATTGCTTTTGGTGCCTATCTGTCTCCGAGACATGTTTCTTTCCGCGGCATTTGTCCTCACGGTCCTTTCTAGGTGTGTCCCCAAGCATTCCGGTGCTTCGATAGCCGGCAATGCTGCGGTCGTTGCCGGGGGTGATGCGTGTTTTCGAGGTCGGCTACACGGTAATGCGTGTGTGACCGAATCAAAACACGTTTTTTACAACCTCGCATGATTTCTGAACGAATTATCGGTTATTCAACGTGTAAATTTATGGTAATTTGTGTAAAAAGCGTGTTTTTCACCCAAAATATTCACCAAATACACGGGACTTGCTAACAGTGTACCACACTGGAGAGCGACCTACAGCAGAACAGGCCTCTGCCACATCCACCACAGCTGTTGGGACGCCGCGAGTATCGCGACTTGCGACAGCATGACATTTGTATGACGTCACCAGGCGGAGATCGAGGAGCCACTTTTTTGGACGCGGTAAACACACCGGTCGGAGACGCGTTCCAGGCTCCTTGGGGGCGTTCCCACCGGCCGCGGCCTCTACTTGCGGCTTCACCTGGGATTTTCTCGTTTGGCTGGATCGAGCTAGTGTCACTGACATTGGATACATATTCAGTGACTCTAGCTTGAGCCGATATGTCGCCTCCTCTTCTTCTTACCTCGATGGCTGTTTTGACGTGAACACGCACTGAACGTAATCCGCGGGTGGTCCGGACAACTTGACGGTGTTTCCGCATTTATGTTGAAACTAAACGAATAAATCTGACGACCACAAGTATCGGACGATTCAACCCAAATTGCCTCCCGCACAAGCAAACGTGGTCCGACGGCGTCTGGGTTTCACTTTTCACGCGCCTATCCACATTCTCGAACGAACCGAGCAAGCAAAAAACACGTGTGAACTGATATTCACACTTTTCCCGGCTCTTCTTGTGCAGTGGCGGCGTTTTGGCGAGAATGCAGGTTTTTGTCTGGTTTCTTCTAAAACAACGCAGAGATGCCAGTCCCGCATGCTGACTTCCGCCCACACCTTCGGACCGGAAGTGCGCCCAAAGCGCCACCACCGCGGCGTGGATTAGCAGAGTTGAGCTGGTGCATGGCCTCCGAGATTTTTCGGGCGCTCTGCTCCGGCCTCTTGAAACGCTCGGCTGCCCAGCCGAGCGTTTATAACCAAACCAGAAAGACTGCGGTACTTATAAGCAAACCAGAAACAGAATCGCCTCAAAGCACACTGTCAAGTGTGAGCTGGCTCCATAAAGCTTGCATTTTCATTGGTTCATCATCAGAATAGAGAGAGATAAATTGATATTTGTTGATTCGTAATTTGTATTCGCTGCTCTGTTTTTGAGTAGTTTCGCTGGATGATACCTCAGAATACAAGATATAGTGCGAATCTATATTTGCCATCTGCGGATACTGTCTGGGCCGATAAAACAGGCTTAAAAAATTGTTAAAGAGCAGTTTTTATTTAACTTTACTACGTGCATGAACATTTCTTCTACACCTTTTGTGCCTCGAGAAGATGAACCTTCAAATTTGATCAACTTCTTCCTTGCCAAAGGTCTGTGTGTTGCGGCGTTGTGCGAGGAGCACATTTCGTCCTGCTCCTAAGTTCCGTAGACCGACGATAATGGTGATGATGATAATTCGCGGCTATTTCTTTGTATTGTTTGATTTTTTGTTTGAAGTGGCGTCGTGGAAATGTTTAAGATACCTGCCGCGCGCCACTTTAGAAGAACATGGCGTCTGAGATCTAGCTCAGTGTTGCGCTGTGCCGCCATGATCTTCCCTGAGGCTGCACGTTCACGTGCCTCTCGCATCGACGCACCTTGCGCTACTTTTAAAACATGAAGGGGCTTTCAACATTTTAAAACCCCAGACGTAGGAGTGCCCCTTTTTTTCTTCTCCTTGTGTCCTACGTCTCGGGTTTTACAATGCTGAAAGTTCACTAGCTCGCTTTCATCTTCTCTTTAATTTCTAGGGGGCGTTAGTTTGATATGTTTGATATGGTTGCGAGCGCCACCAAGCGCCCCGCAGCAACAGTCTCTACGGGCGAATGCAGTGGCCCAAGGAGCGCAGCCAGCGCGCGCAAAATCTCGGGGGTCATGGTTGGTGACGAGGCCAACGCGTTTACAAACAAGCCCGCATGAGGTGTGGACATGGCGCGTGCGCAGTATCCGAGTCACGCGAAGCGTCTGCTCTGCGGCCTCGCGTCAGGGGCCGCGTATTAGTATCCACGTAGCGCCCACTGCGAATTGTTTAATCAAGTTCTCACGTCCAAATTAGACCATACTGTGGTCGAGTAGCAATTTTACGACTACGTTGTGCTCACAAATAGTTTTAAGTGGATAAAACATGTTTTACTTAATCAGTATTTTTTCTAATGACCTTCATGGCCACACATGGACTAAGTGTGGCCATGAACGTCATGAAAGTGTGGCCATGAAGGCCATAAATAAAAAAAAAATTTGCATGATTTTTGTTTTAACTTTGGACCCATTAAAACCACGGCTATTCAAATTACGGTTTCAATTAAAACCATAATTGAGATCTGTTACTTGCATAGTGTTAACGACGTTACTTAATCTCGCCCCTCATTTCAGTATAGGTGAGGGTCGGTGGCGTAGCTAGAGGTGAGGCTTATAAGGTTTCAACATACCTTCCCCCCCCCCCCCCACCTTCTGATATCCAGCCGACCCTATAATATACACATTCATTTTGCCCCAAGGCAAAATGAATCTGTATATTATTTATAAGGGTACATTATCCTTACCCCCAGGCATGGACATCCCAGAGCCTTTTATACTGGGAGAGTTCGGCGGTCTATTGATCCAGCCGCCAGTCTGGCAACAACGCCCGAGCAGTCTGGCAACTGTGGGCATCGCGTTCCGGGTTTCGTTGTCCGCCATGATGTGCCTCGTCGTCTCGAGCCGGCAGCCGTCTGACTAGCGTGGAGCGAGACGAGGGTGAAAATGACCGTCCTGCGCTCTGCGAGACGTTAAAAGAAAACGTAATGGGGTGCTGTAGTACCGTTGGGTGCTCGAACAGCGCGAAAAAAGGGTTCAGGATGTACCGGTTCCCGCAAGGAAAAGAAAACCACGCAAGGCACAAGATCCGGGAGGCCAAAACAAAAAGGGCTAAGTGGAAGCCGACATCAAGTTCTCGATTGTGCGAGGTAATTTTATATTGACATAAAACGAAAGAAACACACAAGAGGACGAAACAGACGACACAGCTTTCGACTTGCAACGACATTTACTGGGGCGGAGAAGTCGCTCAGAGCTCGACTTGGGGGAGGCGATGGGGAAGGGCGAGGGGATGAGAGGAGATGCAAGAGACACAGGGAAACCATTGCGGGGGCGAACACAGCGGGCGGTCGGGAGTCTGGTCTGTGTTTCCTCTCTCGTGGATGACACCTCGCGTCGCTTCTTGCCGTCGGGGTCGAGGCGGAGAGCGGGGAAAGGGAGGGGGGGGGGGGGGGGGGGCGTCATCGGCATTTCTTGGGAAGGCGCAAGACCGCAAGACGGACCAGAGAGGTCAAGCGAGAACGGAAGGCGAGAAGTAAGAACAGAGGGCGGCTTTCCGGGGTTGTTTTTGTTTGCTATTGCTTTAAGCTCTAGTGCCGCGCGGGCTGGAGGGCTCCCACCCTCGCAAGAAGCGAATCTCTCTCCGAGAGTGAAAGAGAAGGGCTGGAGAGGTTTGTTGTCGCCGACTTGATGTTTACGGACTCTATTATTTCTCTCCCGAATCGAGATCGGTGTCCCCCTATGATTTTTTGTTTGGGTGAAATGGGGTGTGCAAGAGGGACAGTTTTTTGCGTGGACAACGACCGGATGCGCGGAATCCTCGGGCGGGTCCGCGATCTCCCTCGCGTGTTCACGGAGACGGTCGTTGATACATCGGCCCGTTTGACCGATGTACTCCGCTCCGCACGAAAGAGGGATCGTGTACACTTTCTCTCGCGCGCAGGGGCGGAAGCACTGGGCGTGTTTTTTAGTGCAGGAGGGCGGAGGTTCCGGATTGTTGACGCGCTTGCACATTCCACCCAATTTGAATTTGCAGGTGAAAAGAACCCTGGTGTCGAATTTGCGTGCAAATTCGACACCAGGAGTTCCTCTTGTGTGTTTCTTTCGTTTTATGTCAATGTAAATCACCAACACGCTCAAACCTTTAATTTTATAGTTTATTTATTTTTTAGCTAAACGCGTTTTATTTTGACTAAAACTGTGCAGCGACTTGACGCGGCAGCGTCAAGTACGGCTCTGCGTCAGGTGAGAGTGTCCGTTGATCACGAAGCCGTTTCCTGCCGCGCAAGACCTGATACTTGCGGGCGGTCTAGCTTGCGAACTTTGAACTGTGTCATAGCCTCCTTTATACTGAAAATGCCTGCCCAATGGTTTCTTTGTCGTCGTCGCGCCTACTTCACATATTTGCTACTAGGGGCGCCAAAACCCCATACAGAAAAGCAGACGACGCTTGTCCGCTGTCTGCTACTACAGTGCACTGTAGCTAGCGTAAAGTACGTTATAAGTTAAGCTTTGTGATAACGTAAGTTTTCCATGTTGGGTTACGCGGTAACGTGACCTTAGGTGATCAAATAGGTCACGTGATCACGTAATGTTTTTCTGACACGAGTAACTTCTTTCGGTCGTCGTTCGACTCGCAAAGCTCTAGAGCGCTTAGCCATAGCCGGCATAGCACAGTAGCACGAGGCTGTCTGCGGCTCCGGGCACGCACACCGTGACGCCAGACGTACACGCGCAGTCATTTCATTCCATTTATTGATCGTGGGCGCTTCAGCATTTTGTACTTAGCCCCGACCCCTGGCGCTGCATTCTAAGTCGCATCATGCCTTACTGTTGTGTGCCTATGTGCAACTCGGACTCGCGAAAGAAGGTGCCGGGGCTGTCGTTTCATGAGATTCCAAGCAACACCAACGACCGTGAGAAGTGGATTAAGCTGATATCAAGAAAAGACTGGATACCAAATTCTAGCTCCTGCTACTCAACGGTATGTAGTAGGCACTTTCTTCCAACGGACTTTAAAGAAGGGTGTAAGATAAGGCGGCTAAGAAAAGGTGCCGAACCAAGCGTATTGGTTGGTTATTAAGCAGGCTTCTGCGGTTCACAGTGATTCCCTCATCAGGCACCAGGACAGTGGGGGACTATACTATCCATCAGAGAAGCTAGTGAGGGCCCTGTATGCGCTGAAGATCTTCGTAGAGGTTTCACTGAAGAAACGAAATCTGCTCAAAAAGTCTTTGCATGTAGCTGTTGAGACTACGGTAGATACACTTACGCACCATGGGGCTCTGAAATGTGCAAAGCCAGATAAAGATGTCAACCATTACAAAGATTTCCTGCAAATTTTGTGTACTAAGTATTTCAGGCCAATTTTCGCAAACTACTCTGCATCCGTGACTGACAAGCATGACCTCAAGAATATCTTCTTCAACAAGTCACTATCTAGGAAATGGTTAAAGCTCTAGAACTGCATCCGTGAAAAACAGTCCGTACCAGAAGAAACCGGTCAAAGACATAAAAAAACTGTGGGCTTAAAAAAATGAAAAAAATGAAAATATATCTTAAGATCCCCGGGCAGAGCGTTGCCGACGGGTGCGCAGGTTTCCGGACAGGGAAGGTTCGTTCACTGTCCTGAGAAAAATCACTTGACTGCCGCATGTGGCCTGCGGGCCGTATGTTTTCCGGCTCTGCTCCAGAAGCAATAAAAACGCTATGTGGTTGCTGTTGCAACGTCGTGAAAGTCCGCCAGCCTGTCTGTCTCCTTTTTATTTTGGATTGACTATTACTGTTGTCTCTATGACAAGCACCAGAGGTCTGGTAACATTTCAGCATAGAAACAAAACGAAGAAGTGAAAGCTAGAAGAAAGGTTAAGACTTCTTTTATATATGAAAACTATACTGACGGTACCCTGCGCTAGCTATGTAGCACGGGTTACGAATTTATTCAATTCACAAATGGCGTCACAGTGGACTGTAGCAGCAGGCAGTAAAAGCGTCGTCTGCATATTTGTATGGGGTTTTCGCGCCTCTAGTAGCAAATATGTGAAGCAGGCGCAACGACGACGAAGCATGGGGAAGCCAACCGTTGGGCAGGCATGACAGATGGATACTGTATTTCAGTATAAGTGCGGGCGGAGCCGATCGCTGCAACGCTTGCACGTCACGCTGAACGACGCGTGCACTGTACGAGCGCACGCGCTCCGTCGGCACGTTCAAAGCACGCAGCTCGCACTCGTAGCTTTCTCTACGCTCGAGTTTTTAGAAGCGGCCTCGCAGCTCCGCTTCGCCGTCTCGCAAGCGCTTTTGTTTCGCTAGAGATACCTTTATCTTGATATTTTTTTAATACACGTAGTACATACTTATTTGTCACGCCTTTTTTTTTTAGGTGCACTGCAGACAGTGAATTTGAAAGCGGTTGTCGATCCCGAGAAGCTCGGGCACAACGCGATGCCGACGCTGCTTCTTCAAAGCAAACTGGCAGACCGGCAGGTGAAGAAGTTTGGCGGAAAATCACGATTGGTCTGCCGTATTCCGCATAACGGTGCACAAACCTTGTGATATAATGAACAGTCGGGGAGCGATCCAGACAATCGAACTTGCCCACTGAAAAATGCGCACTAGGCCGCTGAGCTGTGTCGAGCTGCGTTTTTGAGCAATTCCCACTTATAAACGAGTGCCGTTCGTAAACTGGCGGTTTATTTGCTAATTCTTACATGAATAAAGCACCGAATCATGAAATGCTTGTTTTCCGACTTTCTCCTCACGCCAACAAAAGCGCGAAAGGCAAAACATACACGCGTATACATCGCACGTCAATGGGGACCCACTTGCCGGGAGGCACATCATGGCGGGAGCGGAACCCGCTGAATTCGCTAAACCTAGCGGGCCGTAAGCCCCTCCCACCCGCCGAACTCTCCCAGTATAAAAGGCTCTGGGACATCCCTGCCACCTAAGCCCCTCCGTCCCACCCCTCCCGAAAGTAATTCCTGGCTACGCCATTGGTGGGGTTCCGCGGTTGCGTTTCATTAAAGTGAATCGCGCTGAACGCGATTATAAGCTATTAACAAATATTTCCACTCGCGTTCGGCAGTAACTTGTAACAAACTTTCAGCCGAATAATAGAATACATTTCCAGCTCGTCACTCCGAGTGAGTGGCTCTGTTTCATCCTTACTTCTATTTCCTTCCAGCAGGCGAGCCCAAAACACCAGAAAGTTGCAATGGTGTCCCGCCAGGTGTACAGAGAAGTCGAAGGCCTTCATCTCAGTCAGTTCTACTCCGACCAGAACATCCGCGCAGCGCTGGCCTACGAGCCCCGTCCGCACGACATATTTGCCGTGAGTTACCCCGAAGTGCGGAATCACATGGCTGCAGTACCTCGTGTTCAGCATCTTCAGCGGCAGCATTCCTCCCCAAAGCGCCGAAGAATTCTGTTCGAGGACACCCTTCCTGGCGGTCACCGACATCGAGCGGATCAGGAGGATGCCTCGACCGGGAAGCATCAGGACGCACCTCCCGTTCCAAAGTCAGCCTTACTCGCGGCAGGCCAAGTACTTGTATATTGCTAGGAATCCTTACGACTGCTGCGTCTCGTGCTACCACCACACGAGAGCTCTTCCGGTCTACCTCTTCGAGGACGGGACCTTCGACGAGTTCTTGGAGATGTTCGTCGAGGGAGACGTGGAGTGTGGCAACTACTTCGACCATCTGCTGTCGTGGTACGAGCACCGACACGACCACAACGTCCTCTTCCTGACTTACGAAGCCCTCCAGAAGGACACGGAGAGTTGCGTGCTTAAGATCGCCGATTTCTTGGGGGGCAAATACAGCGAAAGGCTGCGAAGAGACAGGAGGCTCGTGGCCCGAATCTCGACGATGTCTAACGTCCAAGTAATGAGGCGGATGTTTAGCAGGATATTCGAGATGGCTTTCGAAGGTCCTTTGCTCACACGGAAAGGAAGTCAGGATGTAGATCGTGTCGAGCAGCCGATGACCGGACAATGGAGGAGCCATTTTTCGACAAAACAGTTGGAAAAAATGAAAGCGTGGATACGTTTTAAAACTGCAGGAAGTGACGTAATGCAGTTGTGGACTGACGACGACGTTCCGTGACGGTACACTCGCAGAGGATCCCAAGTGCATGCTGCACCGCGATCCACTTATAACACCAATCGCTCGGCGACAGGTTACGAGCGCAGTATATCTCCAGCGCGAGCTTTATTAGGCCCGACCAGAGCCGTATATGTAGAGAGCTCGGTCATTGATTTGTAAGAATTGGGCGAAACTAAGGGCACATCATTGGCCGACATTGTTTGAATGACTTTCGGCGCGTTGACTGACAGCTCCTGTGACCAACCACTAGCCACGAATATTCCCCTAGTTGAGGCAAGGAGCTTAAATTATTTTCCAATCCCTATTTCTAGGTGAGGATGTATTCAAGTATTGCATTTCAAAACGCAAGAGTTGAATTTTGAGACCCTTCGTAACTGAAAAGGCAACGCACGTGACGTTGTCGTCACGGCGACATGCTGAATCCGCTTCATCTTTCTTTTGATTGAGCCGCGGCCACGACAGAGTGGACGGTAAAAACCGTGGACGCGGCTCCGTGGAAGTTTCGATTTTAACACCGAACGCGCACCCCACGTTCGCAGTTTCGCCTCATGTTTCAGGAAACATTTCTCGTCAATGTCACCTTTTCTGGCTCAGTAAATGCATTTGTACCTTGAAAATCCCTAGTTACATCTATCTCTTACAATTGTCAATTTGTGTACTTTCAGCCACATTCAGAAACGAAAATACCTGCGCCGCTGTACGCGGCACCTTCAAGGTCATCCCAGATATTTTTACTTAGCAGTATCATCATAGGGAATATGCGGCGCTGGCGGCGACGCCACTTTCGCCATGTAAGAATGCGAAAGCATTGCCACACGCTGCGCATTCTTACAAGCAGCACGCCACGTCTTCATTTTTCACATGGTGCTCCGGCGGTGACATCACGCTCCCCCACTGCGCAGGCGCGGCGAACCCCGCCGGCTTCACGACGGCTTCCGTGACGAATCATCTGCGTTGCTCAGTTTCGCTCAGCCAATGGGAATTTAGGCGCCGTTTCGCTCAGCCAATGAGCATTTAGGTGAGGCTTTTCGCTGCTATAGACAACGTCTACAGGCAACGCCGGTTTCACTCTATGGGACAGTCAATGCTTTCGCATTAAAAGGGACATCGCGATCCTGGCAAAAAGGCCTTTACGCCTTTTACAAGTGAGCTGACCATTCGACAATGATACCGATCGCCGTTCTTTGGGATGAAAGGAAGACCAATCAATGAAGCGCGTATTTTCCTTCTCGTTTTTTTTTTCCAGAACGTTCTTACCACCGCCAAGTGGTAGCAGTCTCACAATGAGCCAAAATAGGAATGCCTCAATTTCTGAAGAGCTTGAGGGGGTAAATGCAGTGCCCAAGTTTCAGACGTGTATCTTTTATTGCTTGTGCCTTTTAAATACTTGGGCAGATACTTGGGAAAATACTTAGGCAAAAGTGAACTGTTTGCATATTAATGTATCCAAAACAAAAGCCGTGATGTTCCGCCCACGAGTAATGGGCTTTACGATCTTCTTAATTTTGGTTCTTTAAATATTGAATTGGTAAGCAGTATTAAAACGCTTGGAATTGTTTTTTCAAAAAACTTGCTTTGGACTAATCATATTAAATATATCTCCGATTAACTGGGAGAAATCGTGGGATTATTAATAAACACAGACATGTTCTTCCAACAAGTGTAAAGAGGGTTCTATATAACTCGTTATTTTATTATCATCTGTGTTATTGTAACCTAGTCTGGGGAAACACATCTTTCTCGAATTTAAATACACTACATTACTGCAGAAAAAGGTGATTGGAATAATTGCAAATGTCCCCTACATACATCCAACACAGTCATTGTTTAAATCATACAAAATCCTGAATATACAACAGGTCTATGATTATCGGTTAACCATCGCGTATAAGTATGCGGCATTTGGGAGCTCAGATATAGTTCTTAAACTTTCTGATTTAAAATAAAAATCAGACTTTTATTCATGTAGACATCACCAGCCTTGGCAGATTCCGAAGTGTAGGACAAATTATGGTAAACAGAAAATAAGTTACACTTTGCCTGTTTTATTGAATAGCTTTTTTGATAGAAATATTGATGTTGTACATCTGTCCAAAAGCATTATCCTTAAACTGTTCATTTAGCATCGTAAGTTGTCCATTATACGTCATACTCACATACTTTGTAAATTGATTTCCATGTGCTCTGTCGTAGCTGCTGAATGGGGGCACCGGAGCTTGGTCAAGCTGCATTTCTGCAGCTTTTCTCTCCGGCCTCCCATTCACCACATGTATCAGTGGTGAAAAATAAACTCGTATCGTATCGTATCGTATCGTAATCCCGCAGAGTTCGATCGCAGCGACAGGTAACTCTCAAACCATCTACATGGTTCGAGAGTTTCCTGTCCCTGCGAGCGATGTCTGTTCGAGTTGCTGACAGTTATCGACATAGTTATTTATCAACGTCTGGTGTTCCCCGGGGATCAATCCTGGGCCCTCTTTTGTTTTAGTTTTTATAAATGGCATTATGTTTTGTGTCCAAAGTACTCAGTTGCTACTTTTTGCCGATCCTATAAAGTTGTTTAAAATTATTCAAGCTACTGCGCATTGTGATTAGCTACAGCATGATGTCTCGTCCATTTTCAGTGGTGTAAAAATAATATTTTAATAATCCTGCGAAACCAAAAGTGTTATCTTTGTGCCGACATCATGTGCCTTTCAATTTCATCTATTATATACCTTGATATCATGCCGATTCAACGTGTGTATTATGTGAAAGATCTTGGAGATTTCTTTGATAAGTTGCACTAATCTTTAAGGGAAACTGAAGCGGTTTTGTATTTGAAGAAAAAACAGCCCTTCTCAGTGGCACTACGTTCGGCCGTCGAGGATCAGGAATATCGAGATTATTTTTCAATTTAGGCGCACGGAGCCTTCACAAATTAATTTTTAAAGTACCGCCAAAGCCCGCTCCTTCGCCGGGGCATGACGTCACAAGAGGAGTTCTCGGAATCTCTGCTCGCGCATCTTCAGCGCCTGCCAAATGTCTATGCGCGCACTCTTGCTATTTTCAAGACGGTCAGAAAGAGACCTGGCAAGCGTTGCCATTGCACGCGCTGCCCACACGAGTACACGCGCTTGGCGGCCGAAAGGTCGCTTTTGATGACGTAACAACAGGTCGGAGATTTTCTGCGTTTTCTCGCTTTTAGTTGCATCTTCAGGGAAAACGAATGTGATCATTCAGATTCACAGGATAAAAATACTCGCAGAAGTTCACCTCTAACTCGAATTTTTCACGAACTGTTTCAGCTTCCCTTTAAAGGGCCCATGAAAGGAATTTCGGGCTGAGATAAATGAATTTATATTGGGATTTTACAAATAGCATATATGTTTAGTGGGCCAAAAGAAAGAAGGTAGAAAGTCAAAAGCCCGACTTTCAGCACGAAAATTTTAAAACCCATCGGACTATTTCGTACCTCCTTCCCTTCGAAAGCTCTCTACCTTTTTACTGTGATACATGCGCGGTACCCAAAGCGCGTCACCCGGCCTAAGGGCACGTCACATGAGACCGGACCTCACTTCTTCCCTTCACCCCCAAGCTGACAGTCGGGTGGAAGATATGCGCCTGCCGGACCAATCAGCCGCCTCCCTTTCATTACCTGCCCTCGTTATCTGCGCGTTGGTATGCGCGGAAGAGCGTGATCACGTGGCAAAAATGTGGCTGGCCCAACGAGCATGTAGCTCCCACAACACTCAGCTTAGAGGTGGACGGGGTGGGAAAGCAACCTTTGTCCGAGTTTTGAGCAACGGGCTAATATTCTAGAGGAGAATGGCGGTGTCCGGGTACACAAACGAAGGTCCGTGCAACTATTTGGTCCGAGCAAGAAGGGAGTCCCTCCTTTCCGTCTTTCCGTCAGGGCGAGATTTGGGAGTTGAAGAGGAAAGCTAAGAAGGAAAAAGTTTAAAAAAATCGTTTCATGACCCTTCTCAGAAATTATACGTATCTTTTGTGATAGGAAGTTCAATGAGAATGTTAGGAATTATATCACGCTTGACTGCAGAATTTCAGAAAGCCTCATTGCTTGATGCATCTTTTAAAGCCTTGATTAGGTCTCGATTGGAACTTGCTTCAAATTATGGAATTCAATATTTAAAACACAGGCCATTGCCATCGGACATGTTCAAAAAAAACTTATTTGTATTGTTTATGATAGATATTTAGAAAGGCGCCTCTATTATGATTATGAATTCATGCTAAGATTATTTCGCTGACACTTGTTTCTGAAAGAAGAGCTATTCATGATTTTGTGTATTGACATGAAGTTGTTACAGGGATGGTGAACCGAAATTTGGATTTCAGAAAACAATGCAGGAGATGTAGGCGGGACGGTAGAATCCCTACAACACTATTCATAAGGCGATATCTCGAATGGACGGCCGTATTTTTGGAAAAAAAGGTCAAGATTGAACGAGGCCGACGAGGCGCGTGACGTCAAGATATCTCGTTTCCTCCACTCTTCGCTTCGCTCCCTCAAGGCGGCGAGGCGGAAAAGACGCGAGGCCGTTCCCTCTCGTTCTCGACTCTTCTCGGAAAAACAAGACGTCAACATATCTGTCAAATGCGCCTCCTTTTTTTAGCAAATACGGTCATCCGTTCGAGATATCGCTGTATGAGTGATCTTTTGGTGTTTGTAGTATCCCGTTGCACGCTTTTGCCGCCGTGTTTTGTAGAAACCAGATTTCGTTCAGCATCCCTTTAAAGGGGTTATGACACGGCATATATAAAACATGAGATAACGATGGCTGAAGAACCCATTATGTGTTACCATGCATTTGCGATATTTTATTTTGTAAACAGCCCGCTAGTTTCAGAGATACAGCCGTTTTTATCGCGGATCCTCGGCTCCCCCAGTGGGTGGGTCTTGGTTGTTCGGAGGTCTGTGACGTAGCCTGCCTCTGCTGCACGCGCGCCCCTGGTAGCGTCGCGGCGCAACCGGCGGAGCTGGGACTGACCCGCTGCAAGCACTCCCAAACTTGGCTCTCTTAATCCTCTGCTCTGGCATCAGCTTCCGAGCTTTCATCGTCTTCGTTTCCTGGCATTGGAGCGGATGGAGACTCCGGCTTCACCCGCTTCGTCGGACTCTTCAAATTCTGGCAGTTCCTACGTCTTCGAGAGCGATCTCAGCAGTGACGCGAGCGATTACGAAGAAATTCCCGAAGTTGGTCATTTTGTTTTCGACCCGCTCTCGCAATGCGGCGGAGAGGATCAGGCGCGTAGAGGATCAGGCAGGATCAGGAGCCAGGCGCTATGCGGCAGGGCGGCAGCCTCTGTGCTCGCAAGAGTGCCTAGGTGAAGAGAGTTGCCGAGCGTGGCGAGTCTGAGTCAGTATCACGTGACCCATGGACTCCATGTTGTGACTATTGGAGGCAGGGGTAGAGGCTGGCTACGTCATATTCTTTCAGGGTTGCCTGATCATTTCTTACAAATGATCAACATCAGAAAATTGATTTTCGCAATTACTAGAGCTCCAAAATTCATGAAACTTGTTGTGAAGACTACATGACGCACGTAGACCTCATATCTACCTCCCAAAATATTCATGTCATAACCCCTTTAAGGCGCATTCACACCGGCGATGCGATCTAGTCGCGCGATAACTTTCACCGCAAAAGCGACCATCGGGAGAAAAAAGCGACTCGATTTGAGCAGTCGCTATCCCGACTCGACTTCTGGCGATGCGATCACTCGCGGAGCAGCTGAGCCAATCAGCGGCGTTCGAAGCGAGAGTTTTCGAGAAACGACTCGCCAACGAGGGCGTTGGACTCGCTCATCGCGCACGCCAGTGCGACCATCTAATTTTTTTGCAATGCGATCTTGCATCGCGCGACTACTTTACATCGTTGGTGTGCACGCGCCTTTAATGGAGTCACTGACTCACCTTCATTGCTGTGCTGCATCCAACAGAGGGCGCTGCGCTCCGGTCACATGATGGTCACGTGTTTTGCATTTAAATCGCTGCGCGGTAAATGCATTTTAATCGCTAAAAAAAGGCTCCACCGCAGGTCATGTGACCATGGTCGTGTGACGTTGCTCGTCTTCCTATCACGTGATTTCGCGCGCGCGCGATTCAAACGGTGTTCGCGGCCTCGTAGCCTCGGGGCGCCCCCTTAGGTGTTGCATTCGGGGTCTTCGACCCGCTGAATTTCGGCGTCATGTGACGGTCCCAAAGAGCAGCACCTGGGTCCCGCTAAAGTGAGATTGAGGTGAATGTAAAATTTAGAAGCTCGCGGACCGTGATTGATGTTGATCCTGCGTAAAACTTTAAAGTGGCCTTGCTAAAATTTGGGGCCAGATCGTAAGACTTTGCAAAGACCCAGCGAATGTCGGGAATAGGCGCCATCTAGTGTTCAAATTGTGAAGTGGTCGTCCTCAAATTTGGGTGCCATCTGGTGGTAAACGCTTCGACCCGCTATAAACTTTGGACGCAGCGGCAGACCAAAATATTTGAGCACGTTTGACATATGCTCTGCATGATGTCTAAAAAAGGTGGCCACGTCGTACGCCTCTGTGTCTCTTTCGTGTAACTCGTGAATGAGACACATAATTACGAAGAGCGCACACTCTTCGCGCAAAACGGAATGCATGGCGAGGGAGTCACATTGTGAACCAAGGCTAAATGAACTTGAAGCGAGTCTGCACTGGAATAATGCTGTCGGTCTTCGGGAGAGCACAGGTGACAGGTAACCATGATGGGGATGAGATGGCTAGACGATATTCGTAGATATCCGACGATTAGGTGACGAGGGGGCTAGATGATGCGGATCGTCTAGGTATCGGTGACCTTTTCAGAGATAGCGAAAAAAAAATCCTATTACCGACTCTCGAGGACCAAATGCTGAAACAAAATGTCTCATATGCAAGGAAAACCCGAGGCTTTTAGTCTGCTCACCTTGTAGCGCGAAGATCAGGAGAAAAACGATGCGTGACTCGGGTAGTTCGAGTGCGAAAAGCTGGAGTACGCCCAGGGAGTCATAGGCTGCGTCCGACAGAGCGCCCTCTGTCGGACGCAGCTCGAACCCATCACACGTGAGACGCCCTGAGCGCCGCAAATCAAGTCCTATAGCGCCCTCTGTCGGACGAAGCTCGGACCCTGTGTGACATCACGTGGTTGTTATCAGATGATGACCGCAGCTGTTGACAGCTGCGGTCATCATCTGATGACCGTAGCTTGTGCTTTGAGGTTTGCGGTTTGAGGTCTGAGGTTTGCGGTAAGTGACACGCTTCTGGCACGCGCCTGACACGCGACGCGCACGTGACCTCACACCTATACCGAACACGTGACGCGAGGGCGGGACCTCGCTGAGCTCCGATAACCGGACGACGCGGAAACCTCCTGCACCTACGGGGCGGCCCGTGGCGCCGAAAGCGCGCGATATGTGACGTCTTTGGTCCTGGGCTTACTACTGGTCAGAGCCGCTAAAAGCTTATTTTTAGTTAAAATACAAAATATAAGTGGCGCGAACCATTTTAATTATTTATAAAAGTAGTTTTGGTTCACTATTTTAGACCGAAAAAGAAACAAATGCCGTTTAGAAAGTACCGGGAAACAAGAAACGACCCGTCGACATAACCGCCACCAAGCGGTGTAAAAGGCGGCGCATACTAGAAAAGTGTAGTGGGACCAGGCACCGACGAGCGGCGAGCGTAGAAAGGTCCCGGATGTACGCGGCGGCGCTGCGGTCGTATGGACTGGAGGATCCGACCGGTTCCGAGCGTTCTGAAGGCCTTCGGCGAGCAGCTTTGACTTGCGGTTTGGCCGTTTGGCGGTATGACAGCGCGAAGTGGCTCCCGTTCTGAACTGATCTTTACCCCGTGTTTGCTGTCGTTTGTGGCCAATGAAGTGTCATGCCAAATTAGTGTTTAATCGCGCAGCAAATGCAATGCGAGCCGCCCTGGCGGCCCGCTTCATACAACCTATTTACAACATGCTTTAGTGGCGCCCTCTCGAGCCGTCGACACGGAGTGCAGCAGCCGTGAGCGCTCGCTGAACTCACTACCCCTCCCCTAGTTCACGGCCACTCAGGTCAGGACCAAGGACGTCATGAAGGAGGTTATTTTTTGCATGCCTTTTTTTATTTTAATCTGGCTATAACTTTTAAAATAAAGCGAAATTCGAGAAACGTTTCATTAAGTTACTACGTTCAGTGCGCTCAGGTTGGGGTGCAAATTAAAAACAAGAAAAAGTCCTTGCAGGGCCCCTTTAAAGCGGCGATGCAACAATTTTTGTAATTTGCGCAAATACCGCATAGAACGGATCCCTGACGTAAATGACCTATGAAACACGCGTTCGTTTTTCACCCCACGCAATAGAAGTCCAAGAAAAAAATTAAAGAAAAACGAGCAGCGTTCACCCCCTCAACTCGCAACCAGAACAAGCGGCCACGTGATCTGGAGCGGATTATATGCCGCCGATGTTGCTCATAGCCACGCGCTGGGGTTGGCAAAGCACAGGACACGCGCTGAGTTCCAGACATTGTTATGGCTCGGCTATTGTCGTCGTTGCAGCGATTGGACACGGGCCACTACCCGAATGCTTCTCGAGCTAGTAATTATCACGAGCCCAAATCGAGCGACTACGCCATGCTCGGGTCCAATCTATGAACCACATTCAAATATCGTCATATGGGTGTACTGCGGTCCCCACGTTACGTCATCAAATTTTGCAAAGGAGAGATTGAATGAAAATGATCGCTTTTGTCCTTGAAATTACACCGCAACAAAGGAGTTTCTTGGCCAGTGGCGTTGCCTGCGAGTATCCTTGAGTCCCACTAGTGCCAGTAAGCTTGTGTAAAGTGAAAAACATTCCAATTCAATATCGTTGCACCGCTCCTTTAAGCACTGGCTCCAGATGCTTGAGAAGCCACCTGACGTCCTCAGGTATCTAAATCGCTGAAGTACCGCACTGACCATCACGGAGGCATGAGTAAGGTCGCAGTTCTTGTTCTGCAGGTAACCTGAAAGAATCTGCAGCTCACCCAAAACCTCGCTAAAGATACACAGATGGGAAACAAACGTGTAAGTTCAGCTGGTGCGAAATTTCGCGTGCTTCCGATGATCTTGTTCTTCCGCGATCGGCTATCTTTGTCAGTGTGACGATTATTGCAGGAAGGAGCGCGTAGGACGGCTTTCCATGCGTTAACTTGGCATGTCCATCTTGTCTCGCTAATTCCTTTCAGTTCGATCGTTGTGCCGCACACCTGCTTTTAAACTGTGATGATCAGCGCGTGTGTGGCAGACCATCACAAGAAGACATAGAACATCTCTATTGAAAAAATCCTCACGGAATCAAATGCCTTGCAGGCATCGACTAAAACCAAACTCAGCCGGTGGTTGAAGCAATGGACATAGAGGGCTTGAGGTACTTCTAATTTGAGAAGGGCTTGAACACCTTTGCTCCTGCCACTCATGACGCTAGCACCGTCATAGGTTTGTGCGCTGCAGTTCTCAATATGAATTCCACATTTCGAGAGTGTTTCCTTACGTTTGGCCAGTGGATTTGGCTTCTTCTAGGGTCGACACGAGGTCTCCTATCGCATCGGCTGTGAACCTCCTTGCTCGAAAGCCCGCCAACGAAGGTGGGAAAGCATTCGCTCGATCTAGAAGCCACGTGAGGCGCCGGAGAACCCTGCGTTCTAGGAGTTTTCCAAGGCAGCTTGTTAACGAGACAGGCCTGTAGGATGAGATTTCGTCCAATGGTTTTCCTTGTTTAGGTATTGGGATGATTAATGACTCTTTCCATGTATTTGGAAGTGTCCCATCTTTCCAGATAGCGTTGAGTTTCTCAAGAATGTCAGGGTGGTAACCTGGGTCTATATTTCGGAGAGACTGATACGTCATACCGTCAGGACCTGGAGCGTTCTTCCTTCTAGTGTAATTAAGTGCGTGCGTAAGCTCTGCCAAAGTGAAGTCGGTGCAGCTGGCCAATCTGCTCTCGCTGTCTGGAGGGACACTGGTGAACTGTGGGGCATTCAATGTTTGCTGGTGTACAGGCTGTGTAGTAGAGCACCGGCCAAACTCGTCCGCCAGATTCTCCGCCACTTCAATCATGGTTTGACCAGTCTTGATTGCAAGTGTTGTAATGGGATGTCGCGGAAGTTTGGCCCCTTTAAGAGCTCGAACGAGCCCCCACGCCCGTCTTCCTCCCCCAGGGCCGCTCAGCGATGCACAGTCACTACTCCACTGCCACTTTTGCAGCTTTTTGGTGTGGCGACGGAAGCAAGCATCTATGCGGTTGTATCGTGCCCAATCCCATAAGGCGTCCGTATGCAGTGCCCTTCGTTGGGCTTGTCGTCGAGCGGCTCGTAGATTAAGCCACTCAAGGTCAGGTGTTGGACGTGTCGCTGGAATCTTAACAATGCGGGTTGCGCGTTGCAAACACTCCGCAATGCAAGTAGTGATGTCTGTATAGCTTTTACTATCTGCGGCGGAAGTGAAGTATTGACGAAAAAGGTCCCAGTTCACCACCTTGCACTCCTTGATGGTCTTCGGAGCCGTTCTGGGGTGTATCACGTTGATTGGAAAATGGTCACTTCCGCCCGTGTCTGGCTCCACAGTCCAGAGAGCGTCGATTTCTGCCGAGACCAGCGTTATGTCCAGGGTGCTCGCCTTTGTGTGCCGTCGGCAGAATGTAGCCGATCCGTCGTTGAGAGCTCGGAGATTGAACGCTGCTGCCGTTGTCTCTATCTGACGTCCTCTTGCATCCGTGCGAGTGCCACCCCATATTTCATTGTGAGCATTGAAGTCTCCACAGATAATTAGGTTATCTCGGCTTCTTTTACTTATTTCTTCAAGTGGTTTTGTGTCCCAGAAGCCTTGTGGCGTGACGTACGCTGATACAACTGTCGTTTCATTCTTCCCCATTCTGATCGTCACTCCAACATACTCTTCAGATAGTGAACAGAGGTCCGAAAGGTCAAGCTCAGAGTGATGTACTTTATCTCGCACAAGTATGGAGACTCGTGATCTTCCATTGGGGTTTATAGCCGCGCTATGATATAACACGTAAGGTGATAAGCGTATCTCTCCGGGCAAGACATTCGTTTCCTGAAGGGCCAGGACATCAATTTTCTTATCGGTGAGTGATTGCCGCAGTCCAGCAAGTCGAGTGCGCAGTCCGTTTACATTCCATTGAAGCAGTGAAGGAAACAATGGACTGCGCCTGTGCCGTGCTGTGCCGCAGTGTTGGAATTCGCTTGAAGTTCTACACTTAGAGGCGTCTTTTCGTTGGTAACGATGTGCACTTGTGTTGAGTGATCCTACTGACAACCTCCTAGAAGGGGAAGCATTGTCTGGATAATGGATGAAAGGGCACCCGCCCAGGAAGCATCAATTTTCGCCAAAACGGCAAGTGCTATGCTAGCACCTGCCTTTATGATTGATATCCATCCGGGAGCTTCATTCTCCACTGTCGCTTGGTTGCTAGCTATGTCTTCTTTTACAACTTGGTCTTTCTTCGCACAGGGGCGTTTCAAAGTTCCCACGTTAGGTGATGGCTGATGTATAGATCTTTCTGACGGACCTTGCGCCAAGATCTGACTGATTGTGGGATTTGTGTTCATCTTTTCTTTAACATTTTGGCCAGTTCTTTTGAGCGCTGTAGCATAAGAGTCCTTACCAGTTTCTTCTGACTTTGACTCTGGTCTTCGGGTGCCCTCGGCGGTGTCCCTGGTCGTTTTTTGACGGAAGATGGCGGGTCTTGCTTCACGAAACCCTACGGTATTCATTTTTGAATATGTAGCTACAGACTGTGCTTCCTTCCACTTCGGGCATATGTGCGAGGTAGCCTCATGATCAGTGGCGGATCCAAGGGGTGAGGGGCGGCCGCCCCCCTTCCAAACAAAGTCGACCTCCCCCTCCCCCTTCTCGGAGGGCAATTTGACATGGGTGGACCCCCGGTGCACACGAAAGAATGGGAGAATAGTATCCATAAAAATTTTCCGCCTCCCCCAAAACGGAGTTCTGGATCCGCCCCTGCTCATGATTGCCGCTGCAATTAATGCATTTCGCTGAGCTGGACGTGCATCCCTCAGCTGCCGGAACGTGGTTCTCGGCACATCGATTGCAAGCTTGGGCGCGTTTGCAGGCGATTTTTTGTGTCCGAAACCGCCGCAGTTGTGGCATTGTATGGGCTTCTCTTTGAATGGGACAACAGAGTGTCGCACGTGTCCTAGTAAGACATGGCTCGGAAGGTGGCTGCCGCTGAAGACGACTTCAACGACTCGAGATTTTCCAAGTCGTCGCACATTGGCAATCTTGGCTTCTGATCGTAGGTGTTGTGCCAGTTGTTCATCGGTGACATCCGCACCAACGTCGTGAATTACTCCGATGCTTGTTTTGGCTGACATTGGAGAGTATGGTCGAACTTGGATACCGCATAGTAATGTGTTGTTCATCAGCACTTGTGCTGCATGTCCGTTTCGGACGTCAACTGCAATAAGGTTGAGTCGTTGATTGTAGCGAACTTGAAGAATGCATTCTGGACTTATCTTCTCGAGAGCCTGTGTGACCTTGAGACTGCTAAGGGAAGTTAGTTTCTTCTCTGAGTCGGTCGGGGCATATACGACGGTGAGGCTGTTGGAGACGTTGTTTGACACACGTGTTGTGCCAGAATCGGAGAGTGAGCCATCACTTCGAACACGTTTCTGATTTCCAGAGATGCACCATTGTCCTCCAGAGTCGTTGTCCTGCTCCATGTCGGAATGCTCCAAGTTAGAAAATTCAGGTGAGGCGTTTGGAGTGGCAGCAGGGCTGTCTTCCATGGGGTTTACCGGTGGGCGTTGCCCAGGAGTGATGTCAGAAGATGAACGGTTACCGATGTTCGCTACTTTCTCAGATGAAGACATGGCTCCTTACATGCAGAGGCGTTTGGTGGTGAGAGACAAGCCCAATTCCACTTGCCGGATCAAAACTTCCAGGTCAGGATACGAGTACATAGGTTTCAAACGTAAAAAATTCGCAACTTTCACGACCTATAGGGGGCGCGCTGGCGCCTACCAAAATGGCTGTCATCTGGATGATCGTCGTAGAACAGCACTAGGAGGCGGGGTCCGCGACGCGAAAGTAATTCTAGTTCTGCTTTCTGCGAGCAGTATTAGAGCCTTACTTTATTTTTTCACGCCAGGAAGGTGTAGGCAAGCACTTTTATTGTGAAGCAGATTATCCAGGAGCTAGGAAGCGCGATTCCCGCACCGCGGTGAAAGTTGCGAATACCGAGAGAGCAAAATTTCGCGTTCCTTACTCAAAGCACTTCGTCGTCGTCTGAGTCACGGTGATTGTTTCAGGGTTCTAGAGGAAAAGGAATTGAGGTAGCAAGGGATAGATGGCGCAAGCTAATGCCCGTAAAAAACGGTACACCCACTATCTTTGCCCCTAGAATGACAATGAATGCCCGTGCTAAAGGCAAGAGGGCTTCCATTGTCATTCTCCAGCATGTGAGGGTAGTATACTTTAGCTGTTCGAATTTATAGCATCTGCTAGCCCAAGTTACCGCTCGACTGATATTGTTCAACGTATTCGTACATCGACACGACCAAAATATGAGTGTGTAAGACAAAAATATATGAAGTGGAAAGTTGAAATAGCTCGAAAAGGGGGACACAAAACGAAGAAAAACACTTAACAAACGCTAACTTGTAACTAAGTATTTTATTTAAATCCCAGCATCGCTCTCGGGTCTCTACGACACAAGCACATATCTTATCATAGAAAGTGTCACAATGCCAAAACGCAAAGGCATAGCAGCAGGAAAGTTGTCTCCATAGATAAACACTGTATCATGCACAAATCAAACGGCGTACATTTTCGAAGCGGTAATCTCTACAAATTTCTAGAAACATTTAGATTCATGTTGGCGTCTGTCCTGCGCCTTTCTTCGTCTTGTGTCGCGTCGTTGTGCACTTTTATAATACCATGTTCAACAACCAACTAGCTCAGCAATGCACCCTTTCACGAAAATGTGTAAAGTGCGTGGGGTGTGCAGAGATGGGTAGACGGCTGAGCGAGCACTTTGATACGTTATTGTAAAGGGCCTCACCTTGCAGTTTTCAATGACGTGACTGATTTAGTGAACTCGCTGGGGTGGAAAGACAGCAAAGAAGAAGAAAAACCCGAGGATCGAGCAGACATACTTTGATAAGCCCGAATGAAAACCATGTCGAAGTTGTTTACCTGTGAGACATAACTCAAAGTACGCAAATTATTCTTTCTTTCTCCCTGGGCGATTCGTAGAGGAAGATGCGCGTACTCGGGTGCTGAGTTACTTCCGTCACACGGATTTCAATGTTAGGGAGAAGGAACGTCAAAACGTCTGACGCTCATTCGTTACATGAAGAGAGAGGCAGATATTAACGAGAGAGAGAGAAAGAAAGTAAGAAAGAAAGGGGGAACGAAAGATACAAATCAGTTATATAAAAAAAGAAAAGAAAACTAGCAAAGGGCGCGAGCCGTCGCTCGATTCAAAGCAGGGACTCAAACCGAAAAATATAACGTTTCGGTTACGGTTACGGTTACCACTTCCTGTAGATAACGGTTTCGTTTCGGTTTTTTACGGTTTTAATTTTACGGTTTCGGTTACCGGTTACACGTTCCTAAAAACCGGTTTATATCGGTTTTTCCAATAATTTGTTTAATTGAAATGCTAGACAGCCGTTTTATATTAAACGGTTTAAAGTGGTCCCAAACATCCAACAACGTGAAATCCATGAAAATTAGAAACGTCTTAATACTTCTAATTGGTCAAAAGTTGCACACGTCTCTAGCTCCAACTCTTGTTCACTACATCTACTTACATCATATGTATAGTTTGATACCCGAGCATACATGTTACTTCCGCTACTCTGGGAGCACCGCATTCCATATAATAAAAATGAAAATAAACATCTCTACTTTGTTGTTCGGCAGCGTTTGTAAACAACCCTAAGAAAGTTCCCTCTGGGTGCTGGAAGAACCATTCGCACCTCCTTGTCGCTATAGTTCTCTTTTTTTTCAGCCTAATACATGCAGACGAGTCTTCGCCCACACTGAAGGAAGGAGCAGAACTATAGCCATCCAGTTCAGTTTGTTCATTTTTCTCCAAACAAGGGGAGGAAGGAAGGTAGAGAAAAAAGCTGCCATTGCAGCTTGACGAGGCCTCTACTCTCCCTTTACAGTACAGCGCAAAACCGGACATCTGCAAATGCACATGCAGAACCAAACAAATTCATAATAAACACTTGTACCAGCTTTAACACGATTCAAAAAAGAATACAAGTTACATCAAAAAGGACTTTTTCACATTATGTTCCTTATTCACAAACGATATCACTCTCCACCAGGAGTTCTTCAATATTTCTCTTGAAAATTTTAAAGGAACACTCAAAGTTTACCTTTTCTTCGACTTTGTTTAACAAGGAGAAAACTTGATAATCCAATTGTTGTTTGCCATAATTGGTTCTTACTTTTGGTTTTTTTTCATATATTTTTCTCGGTGCATGTTCTGAAGATTACGAGACGGAATGTCCAACGAGCCTGAATGTCCAACGAGACGAAAGATCCAATAATGGATATTCAGGCACGTTGGACATTCAGGCGCGTTGGACATTCCGTCTCGCTTGGACCTTCCGTCTCGTTGGACATTCAGGCTCGTTGGACATTCCGTCTCGGTTGGATCTTTCGTCTCGATGGACATTCAGGCTCGTTGTACATTCCGTCTCGATTGGATCTTTCGTCTCGTTGGACATTCAGGCACGTTGGACATTCCGTCTCGCCTGTCACGTGCTAGAATAATTTGTCTCGTTAAATATACAGACTTGCGTGTGTACTTATTCCGCGTTCCTGCAGGCATTGCCGTATTTTCGTCATACTAAAATGTGCCACTGAAGCTGGCGTTGACGGACCGACAGAGAAACATAGAGCAGACACAAATATTCTAATTTCATCTAAAGGAAGGCATAATGGTTAGTTCGCTGAGTGCCGATGCGCAGCTATATACCCATCGGTTAAAGGTATTGATTGTACGACGCAAAACGGTTCTTTGATAATGACAGTTGAAATGTTTCGAATGTTTTGATGACATAGGTCAGACAATTTGAAATATATAATAGGGATGCAGTGTCCGGGTGTTCGAGTGCATCGCAATTGGGGGACATCTATAAAAGCCGCGCTTGAGATCCCAGGAATTTCTAGTTCAGTCCTCATCCCTGCCCGTTTCGATCTATAGATGAGCTGCGTACGGAGACCCGCATTGTAAGCACATGACCGCCCGCCAGCGCCACTAACTATGCGCAGAGTGAATATTTAAATTTTTGAAAGGAGCTTTGGGAGCTGTTGGTGCGAGGGATCAGCAGTTTGCGCAAGCGTAATTTCCCACTAATAAAAAATAATAATAAAGATATCTTTAAAAAAATCCATCTAACGCGCCTATAAATGCACGAGGGTGGTTGGGGTGTGACCCGACAATGGATGAGCAAATGCAGAACAGTTGTATGAATTGGACATTTTTTTTAATTTTTTGTTCGTTTATCTTTGGAACTGACAACTACTCACTGTACACTGCAGTTGTCAGTAGTTTAAACGGAAAACAAACAGCGCAGAGACAAGGACAGAGTAGAAGGCGGTAGACATACACAGCGCTGTGTGTGTCTACCGCCTTCTACTCTGTCCTTGTCTCTGCGCTGTTTGTTTTCCGCTAATGTGAATGACCAACTAGCCCACTCGTCAACACTACTAAACGTCAGTAGTTTACACACGCATGCATTCCCTGCCAGTAGGTTTGTATGTCACAGAATAGAGCGATACTACTGGAATCACGCAGTACGCAATTGTTTTTTACATGTGACATGCATAGTGGTTTTCAGAAGCCCGTGTAATTTAACTGGCTCCTGGAAGCACTCCAAAGCTCGCGATCCTGTCGAGGTAGTTGATGACGTCTTGGTACGTGGGAGCTTAACTGCTGATAAAGGACGCGAACGCATCCACCTCGACGTGCAGCAGAAGGTTCACACCCGGATGTACCAATAGCCTGGATCCTGTGTGAATATAACAATAGATCGTTTCACGTGGCTTTCTATTCTTGTAGGGGAAGTGTATTGCACCGCGAATCCCGCCAATTCGTCGAAATTCTACTGGTCTCTGGACAACTGGAAGAAGGACAATTCGTCGAATAGGGCAATTCGCCCTAGGCCAATTCGCAGAATGGAGAATGGGGCGAAAGTGCCCGTTTGTCGAACTGTCGAAAAGAGTTGATTAGGGTAGGGTATGTAGATAGCCGGGGACAGTGGGGGTCAATGAGACCCTCTTTCCAAAAAAAGAGAGGATGACAAATGCAGCTCTCAGAATTTACAGGGGTCCGATAGTGAATCGTACCCGGGTCGTTCAAGATTAAAAAGTCGGGTTCTACGTGAATATGTTCACTCGCGACTCTAGCATAATAGAATTTGGGAAGACCGAGCGAGGGGATGACCTCCTGATCCTGTGGTTATATGTGCACTTGTAATGTGCGCATATGAATAAATCGCGGTCGCACTGTCGCAGCGGCTCTGTGACAGAGTTACAACCAGTTGAAATCCGATCGCAGCCTCGGTATGCTACCTGGGCGCGTATCGGTGCGACTGCTGCATGCCATGTGACCAGAAAAGGTAGAGCGGAAACGACGGAAGTCAATCCTAAAAAAGTATTGTATTAATTATTAAGAATACCTACTTGTTTTTTAGACACATGGTTCAATGCGACAGCAATAGGCATTGGTGGCCGAAGCATGCGAAACTAATCGTCGCGATAAGCGTCAATGTGCCGAATCCTCCGCACAAGCACCGGACAAAAGCTCACCACTTTAGGACATCACCTGCAGAGAGGCTTAATGGAAGGAACGTTGTATTTTATCACTGATTTTGATATGAGGATCGAATTTTTGTTTCTGGGGACCGAGAAGTCCAATCAGAAATGTCTAAAAATTCCACCTTCGTTTTGTAAAAAAAGAAAAAAAAACTACAATTTAGTGTAATTACATATACTACACCGACTTGACCTGACAATAATACTAACAATTTAATCAGGCGTTTCTCTCCCATGCGGGGGACATCATTTTTGCGTGACTAGGGACATAAGGAAAATACAGCAACTCGTACAATACGTAAAGAAGACTGTGGCTGGGGATAAGCACGATTAACGAGTCTAAGAATTCTCGTATACCCCACATTTGTTTCCGCGCCAGAGTTACGACCTTCTAAAAAGTAAACGCGTGACCGATTGTCAATGGTCAACAAGTTCGGTCTTTGGTCTTGTAGGATGTGTGACCTTTTCCACGTCATTTTTTAATTATAGAAATTATCTTTAAATTTAGATATATAAAACGAACAATAAATGGATTATTTTCTGGGTTTTATGAAGTCTTCAAAATACACGAGCATAATTTTAATTTTATTTGGAGGACTTCACAGAGGCAACGTCAGCGGGACAAGCTCAGCGGCACACCAAAATAGCCGTGCATCGAAAAGCCCGGTACCGAAACGACCACGTACCGAAACGACCGAGTACCGATATCTCCGCACCGAAACGTCCGGTTCCCCATTCCATCGAACGCATTTTTCACCGCCGTAACTATCAGTAATCCTACTACTCGAAAAAAGAAATATCTTCTAAATTTTTTGCTAGGTTCATTCTATATCCGTTGGATATTCAGACTCGTTGGACATTCAGGCTCGTTGGACATTCCGTCTCGGTTGGATCTTTCGTCTCGTTGGACATTCAGGCACGTTGGACATTCCGTCTCGATTGGACCTTTCGTCTCGTTGGACATTCAGGCTCGATGGACATTCCGTCTCGATTGGATCTTTCGTCTCGTTGTACATTCCGTCTCGGCTGTCACGTGACCGATTGGACATTCAGACTCGTTGGACATTCAGTCTCGTTGGACATTCAGGCCATAGCGTGTTCTGAACTAACATTCTTCGGAATTAGGTATACCTTCTCTTTTTGGATAAGCTGAAGTAATTTTAAAGTAATATCTTTTATTCGCCTTTAGCATAGTGTATTTTTCAAACAGTGGGTCCGTAAGCAAGTCTCGCCAGTTACCCTGAAAATTGTCGAGCATGCAAAGTATTCGTTCTTTAAGGGCTATTATTTTATTATAGTTCGTCATAGTTGTGGTATTCCATACCAATGCACCGTATGATATTTTTGAGTAAACATAAAGAATAATATAATTCCTTTTTTAACCATGAAGGTAGTAGTTTCTGAATTCTATATATACATACTTTTGATTTACATAGTTCAGAACAAAGGTTCTGTATATGCGTCGACCAGTTGAAGTCTTCATTGAACCACATGTCTAGGTTTTTTCGTTTTTTTTTATCTTTGACCTGCTCTAAAGGTATTCCATCAAAATGAATAAATATAGAAGATTTGTCTTGCTTTTAATTGGACGAAATATTATGTATTTCGTTTGTTTTTTTAGCATTCAGTTGTAATTTGTTACGATTAAGCCACATAGCCAGCTTCTCGAAATATTCGTTGGCCAATAAATGTAATGTATCTTTAGACCGTGCGCTTTAAAGAACGCGTTCGTGTCATCTGCGTACATAATTAGTTCTGGGGAATCCTGCATTCTCGCAATATCATTTACATAGATAAGAAATGACAGAGGGCCTAGAATGGATACCAGCGGCAATCCGTGTCGTACTTCTAACTTATCGGAGTCTGATTTATCTAAATTCGGATATTGATATCGATTCATTAAATAACTTTCTATTAGTTTTAATGCCACGCCACGTATCAAATAATATCGAAGCTTGTGGTCGGTTTGCCTTGCTGCATACCCGACCCGGAGGAATAACACGGAGCCAACGGTTTCAACAACAAGAAACTACATTTAATGGGACATGGACAAGACGATTAACATTGTTACCGACGGCGGCTGAG